>JBBPRX010000365.1:0-16277 GCA_038093195.1 Boletus fagicola
GTGGCTGGCACATGTATGTAGATTACCTCATTGTCGCTTAATTTTCTGTTTAGGTATGCACCTTTGATGTCTACTTGGTGGAGTTCTAGGTTGTAGCGGATGGTGAGAGCAAGGACTGTTCGTATGGATGCAAGCTTCATGACTGGGGCATACATGTCAAAGTAGTCGATACCAGGTACTTGCGAGAAGCCTTGAGCGATGAGGTGAGCCTTGTAGCGTATGATATTTGCAGCAGCGTCCTTTTTGGCGTGGAAGACCCATTTTGACCCTACTAAGTTGGCGCTGGGTGGTAGGTCGATGAGCTCCCAGGTACCCACTTTGTCGAGGGTGTCAAGCTCTTCGTGGATACCCTACTTCCACTGGGGCCAGTCCAGGCGGCAGCGTACATCTGTGAGGTTGCTAGGCTTGAGTGCCTTGGCTGCAGTGCTAGCCTGTTTGACGAGCATGGTTAGCTCTCAGTCGTCATAGTCGAGCTTGTACCTACAGTATCCTCAACTGCCATGAGGATTTGCTTAGCGGTTCCATTGGCTTCAAGGACAGTGGGTTCGAGAATGGGAGGTGGGGCTTGGACATCTCAAGGAAGGGAGGTGGTGGCAGCCTTGCCATTGATAATGTCAAGTACTCAATGGCTAGATTTGCGAGCTCGCTTGGTGTGCAGTTCGTTGTCATCATTTGGTACTGGTAAGTTCAACTGTGAGGGTGGAGTGGCAGAGAGGCAAAAGGCAAGGGTATGGCATGAGCAGTGATGGTGGCATGTTAGGACAAGTGATATGTGGGGGTGGCACTGCAGTGGCTTTTGCTGAAGGCTGTGTGACAGGTACGATAGGCGTGGGTGATGGCTTGACTGAAATGGGTGGTTGCACTGGAGTGCCGATGCCCAAAATGGTAAGTTCTTCCTCCCCCTCAATGGCACACAGCACAGTGTTGAAAAAGCCCTCACGCTCAACCGTGATGGACCTTGTTTTTGGCCAGTACACACAACATGCATATTCTGTGCATTCGTCAATTCCAAGCCATCATCCAGCTTCAACTCGTCCTCCCAGCTTCGACCCTCGACCAGTCTTAACGTGGACCAAGAAGCTCCATTCGCGCAAGCTGCTCAAGTTGGGTGCACATCCCATCACCACCTCATACAGTGACTTTCCCTTGAGTGACTTGATAGGTAGTCTGTTCTTTAACCATACCACATGGTGAGCTGCCTCTCCCCACAGGAATTTTGGCAGACCGCTCGCATGCAAAAGTGCATGTATCCATTCCAGAATCATGTGGTTGAGTCACTCGGTGATGCTGTTGTGTTGTGGGCTGTCATGTGCAGTGAATTGTTCATTGCATGGTGCCCTGCTTCTGTAGGTAAAGTACAAAGTCCTTTCCTTGGTATTCTCCCCCTCAATCTGAGTGCAATAGTTTTACTTTGCAGCGAGTTGGCAATCAAGCCACACTTCGAAGCTTTGGTAAGCATCAAATGTGTTGCACTTCTGGCAAAGCATGGGTAGGTGCATGAGTCAGCTGTGGTCGTCTGTGAAAGTGACATAGTAGCAGTGACCCCCAATTGTTGCTACAGGTGCTGGGCCCCATAGATCAGTGTAGATGATCTCGCCAATCGCCTCAGCACATGGTCCCTCATGCACTTTGGCTATGGGCTTTCACGTGGCTTTACCATAGATGTATGATTCACAGAATGTGCTTTTGTCTTGGCTCAGGTTGTACCTTAGCCCGCTAATGGATCCTTTTTCAGCTAGCTTTTGTGCAGTCGCAGGCGCGATGTGGCCTAGTTGACAGTGTAGCTCCATCACCATGATCTGCTCGGTAGCAGCAGTGGCATGGTCGTCGTCATGTACCACCTGGTACAATCCCTTGGTTGATTGCAGTATCCACCTGATCGTTTTTCCATCTGGGTCCCTGATGGTGCAATACCCTTTCGCGAAAGTGGTGGAGAGTCCCATTTCGTTGAGTCGGCCAATAGATATGAGGGTATACCTCACTTCTGTTGAGTACAACACCTCGTCAGTTGTAATTTTGACATGTCCATGCTGTTTGGGACTTCAATAATTACTGTAGGTCACTTACTGCTGTAGCCGCAAATTTTTGTCAATTGGCTGCTGTGAACATTTTTGGCAGAATCGACTGCACACTGATCATCTGATCTTGGTTTGGGGTTATATGACGTGTTGTATTGGAGTTGTACAACTCGATATGGTAAGTCTCCTGTGGACAGTCACTGACCTCCATAGCTTCATTGTTTGGTTCTTCATCAGCGGTGGGTAGTATTGTGTGATTGACTAACACTTCATCATCAACTCCCTGCACCTCATCATCCCATCCACAACCCCACAGGCTGTCATTGCCGACATCTGAAAACCAGTCGTCATTACCGTCAAGCACATTGTGCCTCATGCCTCGATTTGTTTCTTCTTCATCGGAATCTGACTCAATAGATTGCAGATCTGGGATTGATTCATTGTCAGAGTCAAGTGTTGCCACATGCATGCCATTGGATTGGTATGTTGTGGCCTTTTTGTCATCTTTGGGTGCCTTGTCGCCCTTTGCTGCTAAATGCTGATTGGACCCACAGTTCCAGCACAGCCATCTTGGTCTGTTGCCGCAAGGAGGGCAATGTCAAGCAGGCATAGGGGGAGTTGTACTGAGAGAGAGAGAGAGGTTGAAAAGTGATTGTATTCGTCAGGAGATGAATCCTGGTATACATATACAAGTGGTAGTATCCAATGGGGAAAGGTCCTAACCGATCCCCATGGAGTAGCAGACAAGCAGAATAAAACATATCTATGTCCGCTGTATTGTAAGTGTGTCTGGTCTAACTCCTTCAGAGTGGCCAGATACAAGTCCATTGTATGTCTGGTATGGGTCCTAAGAATATCATCTGGAATATGATTTTGGATGAGTCCAGACTTTCTCGGACATGTTTGGACTGGTTATCTAGACTGCTATAATACATATTGTAATCTATTCAACACTCCCCCTTGCTAAGTGTGTGGGTACACACAAGCGGAGTAGGAATGGGTTTAAAGGGTCTCATTACTGGAGTAGAATACAAGTCCGAGCTGAGATCAGAATTGTTCAAACTTGATGCATCCTAGGTTTTTAGTAAACATGTCTGCCGGATTTTCTGATCCGCTGATAAACTCAATAGTGACTTTCCCATCAGCTACGACTTCTTGGATGTAGTGGTATCGGATGTCAATGTGTTTAGATCAGGTTTTCATAACAGGGTTGGAAGCCATGAAAATGGATCCTTGGTTATCTCCAGCAATCAGAATCAGATGTAAGTCATATCTGAGTTCAGTGAGGAGTGTCTGGATCCAAATGGTTTGTCTAGAACAGTCACTTGGGGCCATGTACTCCGCCTCTGTGGAGGAGAGGGCAATTGTCTGTTGGGCATATGACCTCCAACTAAAAATACCATTGGCTAATTTTAGGTAGTAGCCAGTCTGTGATCAGCGTGTTGCCAGATCAGATGTCCAATTGGAGTTGGTGCATGTGGAGATGCCAAGTCCAGAGTCTCCATCATATACTGTACAAGCACGTAGTTTTCATTCCAATTAGGTATCAGAGGATATACTGCACTTTGTCCAAGTGTTCTTGGGATGGGTTTATGCTACTGTATGATGGGAAAGCATCATCACTGCGTAAGCTATGTCCAGTCTGGTTCCTAGCATGATGTATAGGAGTGACCCTGTGATTGACTAAAAGCAGGATCAGAGCATAGGATTGACTGGTCCGGAGTTTGGAGTTGGATAGTATCCTTGAGGAAGTGGAGTAGGAGTTGCATGTGCATTGGTCATGCCACAATGGTCTATGATCTTCTCCAAATATGCAGATTGATCAATTGTGATCTTTCAGCCTTCTTGGCAGATTCACATTCAGAGGAATTCCTTTGGAACTCTGAGGTCCCAGCATTCCCACTTCTTCATGAAGGCAGACTTTACCTTGTCAATGGTCCGTTTGTCCAGACCGCAGAATAGAGCATCATCAATGTAAACTATCGCAACTACAAGAGTAGTTTCCTTCTTCTGATAGAGGAAAATTCCAGCATTGGACTTCAAACGCTTGAAACCTAGTTCTGTCATGGACTCATTAAGGGTTCGCCACCAGGCAAGACCAGCTTGTTTAAGTCCATATAGTGCTCAGTTTAACCAGAGCACCTTATGTTCTTTTCTGGGAATTTTAAAGCCTTCTGGTTGTTCCATGCAAATCTCTTCATCGAGCTTTCTGTAGAGGTAGGCACTTTGGACATCAAGTCCGGAAATATACAGTACCAGTCTTCTAGTGCAGCAAGTGCTAGCATCAGCCGGACTGTTTCCTAACAGGCGACAGGTGAAAATATTTGGTTGAAGTCAATTCTTCAACCTGAGAGAAATCTTTCACCACCAAGTGGGCTTTCTTCCATCCATTGGACTTCATGTCAAAGACCCATTGGTTCTTAATGACCTTCCGGTTTTTAGGCCAGTCCACTAGATCAAACACCTTCTACTGCCGGAGAATTTCTAATTCTTCTTGACAGGCGGAGTGCCAGGGGATTTGTTCATCCGGCAATAGTGCAGATACAGTATATCCTGGTAGGACCATTCATGTGCAGTTTTTTGATCCATGTGTGTAGAGGTCAGGTGTGCGGAATGTGCTTCACAGTTTGCCTGGCTTAGAGTTTCTGTAGAATTGTCATTCCGGATTGCTTGGGAACAGAGGAGATGGATTAGGTTCGCTCCCCCTTCCCAGACTATGTGTTCTACATCCACTTCAGGGTTCATAGAGTGTTTAGTTCTGGGAGAATCTGGCATAGCTCCGGGAATTTGTTGTAAGGGGCCAGGATGTGATGTCTTGCATTGGGACTGGCCTACTATGTATTTCCTTCCAGTGACTTTGGTTCTCAATGTCCTTAATCTGGCTAAGGGGGTGTTGACAGTCCCCATAGATATTTCCATGGTGGGTGGGAGGATATCAGATATGCTCGGAATGGCATGGTAGTGCTGGAGGGTTATCCAGAGTTGGTACTCGTCGCTAAGGAGTTATAGGTGGTGGAATATCGTCATCACCGGAATCATCAGGAGCTTGCAGAGTTGGGGTCCACAGTGGAGGTGGTGGTTGCTTGTTGCCAGTATGTTCCCTAGTTTTTCTTGGACAATCTGGTTCTTCCTCTTGTGAGAGGGTATCCAGTTTAGGAGCAATTTGGTCATCTGGAATTTGGGAGTAATCATGGATATGAGGGACATTTGGTGGTTTGCACCAAGTAGTAGGACAATGAGGAAAAAATGTCTCGTTGAACAAAGTGTGTGTGGCAGTGAATATGGAGTTGCTGGAACGCATGAATATGGAGTTCTGGTCGTTTCTGGGTGCGACTCCAAGGTATGTCATCATCTCAGACCTGGTGGATAGTTTATCCTTTCGGACATCTGGGGAAAGGTGCACATAGGCACCACAACCAAAAATGCAGAGATGGCTGATGTCTGGTAGTTCTCCGTGTATTCGCTCATATGGAGTATGCCAGTTAAGTTGTCAGTTAGGAGTCCGGTTATAGATATGTGTCACATGGGAAGTAGCAAACTCCCAATATGGAGGCAGAATGCATGCCTCATGTTGCATTGACTCTGCTTTGTCCATTAGGGTCCTCATTAAGCTTTTTGCATGTCCATTCTGTTGTGGAGTATGAGGTGCACTTTGGTAGATGTGGATTCCATAATCTCGGAGTAGCTTATCAAAAGCTTCGGACTTGTGATCTCCCCCTGCATCAGACATCCATCCTTTTACAAATGCGTTGTACTGTGTCTTTACAAACTTCAGGAAATCTTTAGTAGCCTGTAGTGCGGAATTTTTACTTTGCATATTAACTGTCCAGGCAAAAGATGTGAAGTCATCATAGAAGACAATCATATATCAATGCTTATGGTATGATTCCGTTGGAAAGGATTTCAAGTTGGAGTGGATTAATTTGAAGGGCAATGTCACATGGTTCCTAGTCTCCAGAAAGGATCTGTTGGCCATCTTGCCAAGTGCACATCTGGTACATGGAGCATTGTATTTCAGCAGAGTTGTTTCCAGAAATCTGCTTGTACAGTATGTTTCTGTGCCTTGGACAATACTTCAAGAGAAGGATGTCCAAATCATTTGTGCATAATATTCATATCAATAGTAGTGACCATTCATTGCATTGATACTAGAGACACATGATCCTTTTATTGTAAACATCATATCATGGAATGTTCAGGGTGTGAATGAAGCAATTGGAGTTCATCTGAATCAAAAGGTCAGATTTCTAGAACGTCCAGTTAGTGACCAGTCTGGATTACTCTGGAGTAAGGATCCAATGGAGATCAGTTATCTGGTCAGGTTAGGGATGTGTAGGACTTCATCCAACTGCATGAGCTGTTCATGTCTGTTAGGAGTGGTGGTTTGGAGGATAACCTTTCCAATACCAATGGCTCGTCCATCAGATGGTGTAGCTGTTGTGATGGAGATGCTTCTTTCAATCTCACTATATTCCACAAAATCATTGATGCAATGTGTAAAGTGTTGTGATGCACCGGAATCAAGTATCCACTGGGTGGACCATCTGGACAAGACTTTACTGTTTCCTTACATCAGACACAGCAAGCGGATGGGTCAGAACAAACACACATATGATTTTCTCCTATAGCTACTAGTGTATGTACATGCTTAGCAGCTGTAGGTAAGAATGGAACAGAGCATTGTTTATCATTAGTGTCTGGAATGTCCAAGTCAGGTAGATTTACTTGCCTAAATTCCAATTCCATCACAGAGATGTCATCCGTGCAGTGGTCATCTGTGAGATAGAAGTTGTCCAGGTATTCTCCTAAGAAGGAGGCATCCTCGGGCATCAGGGTGCCCAGGGAAACAACGTCATCCTCATCCTGATCAAAGGAGTGGGCAGGAGTGGCAGAGAGGTGCTTGGAGAGGTGAGTGTGAAGATACGAGGAGGATCAGAATATGGAGCGCGCAGCTAGACAAATGGTCTCAGTTGCATGCAGTGGAATGGACTAACATTGGTAGTTACCTAGATGAATGGTCTATGTACATAGTGAGTAATTAGTTAGGTATGGTAAGAAAATGGCTCACCTCAGTTGCATGCAGTGGAACAGACTGAGGTAGCTGTCATCGAGCAAGAAACTATATACTCTTTGCTATAAGTACTTGATTGTATAAGGTATCATATGAAATGAAGGGCCGAGACAATAAGGGCATAAGTGAGTAGGTATGAAAATGTAGGCCATACAGTGCAGAGAATGAAGAATATGTATCTGGGTTTGTAGAATGATAGGGACGGGACCAATGAGTGGCAGTGTGCACACTTGCCTAATTCAACACTCCCCCTCAAGCTGCGCGGAGCCCAAGTTTGGATGCGAAGTGCTTGACTTTTGCTGAGGGGAGTGCTTTGGTGAACTATCGGCCACCATTTCACCTGTTGGACAAAATACAAGTTGAATCTTGCCATTGTTGATGATTCATCAAAGGAAGTGAAAATGCCCATCGATGTGCTTGGTACACGTGTGATATTGGTGATCTTTTGCTAATGCGATGGCTGACTCATTGTCCGAAAAGAGGGTGGTGGGTTTGGGAATGGTGATGAATGTTTTGAATATAAGAGATCAAAGCCAAAGGGCTTCCTTTGCAGCATGCATTGCACCAATGTACTCACTTTTGGTGGTGGGTAAGGAAACAATTTCTTGACGCTTTGAGCTCCATGAAACAGTGCCTCCATTGATCAAAAAAGCATAGCCTGATACGGTGCAGCAGTCTTTGATAACACTGCCATCCACATCTGTGTACCCCACAAGGGGCTTCTCTCCCCCTCCATACATGAGCTGTAAAGCTTTCATGCCTGATAAGTAATAGTAGATGCCGTTTTACCGCATCCCAATGTGCTTGACCATAGTTGGACGTGAAACGGGAGACTTGTGAGATGGCATATGAAATATCTGGCCTAGTTCCCAGTGCTGTGTACATGAGCGATCCAACAGCCTCTTGATATGGTATGTGGCATATGGCAGCATGTTCAGCGGCAGTCGAAGGGGACTGGGTGATGCTGAGTTTGGTGCTGGGGTCCATAGGCGTCGAGATGGGCTTGAGTTTGTCAAAATTGAAATGACACAAGATTGACTCGATGTACATTTTCTGTGAGAGGGCGAGGGTACACTCGTTTTGGTTGCATGTGACTTCAATACCAAGAAGCCAGTGGAGTTCGCCAAGGTCCATCACCTCAACAAAGTGGCTGAGCTGTGTCTTGACAGCATTGACGAGCTTGAGTGTGGTGGCGGCAATTGTGCAGTCATTGATGTGTACAATGATGATGGTGAGTGTGTCATTCGTTCATTTGACGAAAACAGCCTGATCTACCTCACATCACCTAAAAAATAGCCTGGTTACCAAAATTTCGACTAGAGATTGGAACCAGCGCCAGCCACTCTGCTTTAGCCTGTACAGAGTTTTGCACAGGTGACATACATGGCGTGGGTGGTTTGGATCTGCATATCCAGGTGGCTGGTGCATATAGATTACTTAATTGTTGTTTAATTTACCATTTAGATAGACGCCCTTTATGTCCACTTGGTGTAACTCAAGATCCTGTCGAGCAGCAAGGGCAAGGACAGTGCAGATGGACGCGAGCTTGGCAATGGGGACATATGTGTCAAAGTAGTTGATGCCAGGGACTTGCGAGAATCCCTGAGTGACAAGGCAAGCCTTGTAGCATACGATATTTCAGGCAGCATCCTTTTTGGCATGGAATACCCACTTTGATCTGATCAGGTTTGTGCTAGGTGGGAGGTCAGCGAGCTCCCAGGTACCCGCTTTGTTGAGTGTCTCAAGCTCCTCATGGATTCTTCGTTCCTATTGCGGCCAATCAGAGTGGTTACGTGCATCAGTGAGGCTGGACGGTTCAAGTGCTTCACCATCAGCAGTACCTTGTTCAACAAGCATAGTTAGTTCTTGCTCATTGAAATCCTGGCTAAACCTTTCATTAATAGCCGCTAGGATCTGTTCGCTTGTGCCTACATCTTCTAGAGTGTGTCATATATGTACCATACTTCTCAAGTACAACTCCGGCCTCCAGGCATCCCTTCCGACCCTCTCTGCTCATCCTCCAGTGCATTCTCACCCAGGACTCAACTCCTCACCTCCGGACTTCGACCCCAGTACATAGTTACTATATCCATATTAGTCCTGCTTTGTAGATACCTCCGTTCCTGTGCTCGCATAGTAGCACAGCTCTGGCTTCCTTCCTCCCGGACATTACTCAGACACTTACTCACCTCCATAAAATCCTATGTTCCTCCGACCTACTTAAACTCATAGATACTCTGTACTCAGACTCAGCTCAAATATCAAACTTGACACCTGACACCTCTCTTCTGAATCCACCTCCAGTTCTCTCCGTGTCCCTCTGAAATACTGAGACAACCGATACTCAGCAAGGGCACACCACACACAGTGAAGCCAATGTCTCAACACTTTCAAAACTCTGGAACATCGGAGTTACCTCCAGGAGTTCGGAACGGTCCTAACAGAGCGGGTGGCTCAGGTGCTGGATCTTCTGGAATGAGGGCTGGAACTTGTACACCGCGAGGGATGGTGGTGGATGCAGCCTTTCTGCTGATGATATTGAGTATGTGCTGGCTGGGCTTTCATGTGCATTGGGGGTGTGACTCAGGTACGTCGGAAAGAGCCGGTGGGTCGGGTGGTGTGACTGATGGCACATTGACAGGCATGGCCTGTTTTGGTATCGGCTGTGTGACATGAGGCATGGCGGTACCTTTAGTTGGTGTGTATTCAGCACTTTCAGGAATGTGTTGCTGAGCTAAGGTGTCATCATCCAATGGGATAATCCCCTCCCCCTCGACGATACTAGGTGCAGCATTGAAGAAAACCTCACACTCAACTGTCACTGTCCTCATTTTCAGCCAGTACACACAACATGCATATTTTGTGCAGTCGTTGATACCAATCCATCGCCTGGCCTCAACTTGCCCTCCCAGCTTTGTCCCTCAGCCAGTCTTGACATGGACCACAGATCCCCACTCATGCACACCACTCAAATCGGGTACACAGCCCATGGCAATTTCATATGGCGATTTCCCATCAAGGACCTTGGTGGGTATCTGGTTCTTCAGCCAAACAATGTGATGAGCAGCTTTGCCCCACAGGTGTCTTGGCAGACTGCTAGCATGCAAAAGTGTGCGTATGCATTCCAGGATTGTGCGGTTGAGGCATTCTGTGACTCCATTGTGCTGTGGAATGTCATGCACAGTGAAACATTGCACAGTGCCCTGCTGCTGTAAGTACAGAACAAATTCTTTGCCCTGATATTCTCCCCCTTGATCTGAGTGGAGGAGCTTGATCTTTGCAGCAAGTTGATGGTTGAGCCAGGCCTCAAAGCCTCGATATGCATCGAAGGTGTCACTCTTCTGACACAGCAAGTATATGTGGGTAAGTCAGGTGTGATCACCCGTAAATGTGACATAGTAGTGTTTTCTGCCGATGGGTGTAGATGATGTTGCTGAGTGCTTCAGCATGTGGCCCTTGGTGTACCTTGGCTATCGGCTTGTGTGTCGTCTTTCCATAGACACATGCCTCACAGTGAGTGTTTTCATCATCATCTGGCTGGTATCTTAATCCGCTGACCAGTCCTTTTTCGGCCAGCATGTGTGCAGTGGATGGTGCTATGTGCCCTAGACAATGGTGCAGTTCCATCACTATGACCCATTCATCAGCAGCAGCTGTGTGGTGGCTCTCGTGCACCACACCGTACAGTCCCTTTGCTGACCGTGGTACATGCCCGACTGTCTCTCTGTTGGCATTGCAGATTGTACAATATTCTTCCGCAAAAATCATTGTCAGGCCCATCTCATTGAGACAGCCGATCGACACAAGGGTGTACCCCACTTCAGGTGAGTACAATATGTACCTCGGTCAGGCGCAACTTTGACACATTCATTCCATTAGGTATTTCGATAATGAGATTGCTGATGCCCATAGCAGCAAAGTTTTGCTCATTGGCAGCCATAAAAGATTTCAGTGGGATTTGCTTCAAGTCAATCATCTGATCACGCTTGGGGGTGATGTGACAAGTAGTGCCAGAATTATATACTCTAGTTCGACCCGGTACATTTCCTTTGGGCAGTCACTGACTTTCATCGCTTCGTTCTCTAGGTCTTCATCAGCGTCAAAAGAGGGGCAAGCATAGTCGACCATTGCATTGTTGCTATCAACTCTCTGTGCTTTGTCATCCCATTCACAGCCCCACAGACTGTCATTGTGGACAACCGAGAACCAGTCGTCATTATCATCATGGGCCTGATGCCCGGCACCTGTGTCTTCGACATCGCTCGACTTGTTGGACATCTCCACCTTTGGCCATCTTGGTCTCAAGGAATTGGGCGCACAACTCCATTTGTGTGTACATTCCTTTTTCACTATATTCATGCATGATCTCTTTCCACATAGCTGCGATGGTAGCTAGTTTGCGGATTTTCAGTGCAGTTGAGTCTGGGATGTGCTGAGTTAGTAAGTGTTTCACAATTCCTTCGTTCTTTTTCCACTTTGTGATTTCCTCGGTCTGTGCAGCCGATAAGGGGGGGGTGTGGTTCGGCTGGGTGGACGTCCCATCAAAATGGCTCCACATTCCCTTGGCCTCGACGGCTACCTCAAAACGGAAATTGAAGATTGCCCAGTTCATGCCTTTGACATCGAGCTTAGGTACATTGGTTCGTAGTGTGTCGGTGGTGACAGGGGTTATGGACATTGTGATCAATCAGCAGGGTTTACAGATTAGATTGAAACAGTGGGGCTTATGTATAACCTGTGAAGATATGAGGAGGATCGGAATATGGAGTGCACGGCTAGACGAATGGTCTCAGTCACGTGCAGTGGAATGGACTAACATTGGTAGTTACCTAGATGAATGGTCTATGTACATAGTGAGTAATTAGTTAGGTATGGTAAGAAAATGGCTCACCTCAGTTGCATGCAGTGGAACAGACTGAGGTAGCTGTCGTCGAGCAAGAAACATATACTCTTTGCTATAAGTACTTGATTGTATAAGGTATCATATGAAATGAAGGGCTGAGACAATAAGGGCATAAGCGAGTAGGTATGAAAATGTAGGCCATACGGTGCAGAGAATGGAGAGTACATATCTGGGTTTGTAGAATGATAGGGACAGGACCAATGAGTGGCAGCGCACATGCTTGCCTAATCCAACAGCGAGCACATTTAGGAGTGGATTCTCCAGAGTTATCGGAGTCCATGTTGGTATAATGCATGGTGAGTAAATCACCAGGTGATGGTGTTGGGGCAGATGAGGTGCAGGTCACAAGGGTCCAGATAGTTTCAGGAGTTGGCTAAATGTCCATGGAGTGGGTGAGGTCAAAGGTGGCGATGGTCTGGGTGAAGGCTGGCGGTCCATAATTCATCACTTCGGATGTACAGTATGAGCTAGGAGGTGGGGGTCCGGAACAGAAGTGGTGGCCGGAGAAGCCACATAGTGGGTCTCTTTCTTCTTTTTCCATTTGTCCACATGCTTGTTGTGCTTCTTCTTGCACTCTGATGGTGGATAGCCTGGTTTCTCCTTTCCATGTGAGGCTTGTTGATCTCCGGACTGCTGTTGTGTGGCAAACATAGGATCCCTGTCCTTTCATTTAACTGTGGAAATCTTCCTCACAGTTTCTTTCCTGGCGGGGGTAACTCTGCCTCATTTCTGGGACTGATCATGGCTTCTACTTTCTCCAATAGTCGGTATTCGAGAACTTTTAGTCCTGCAAATTGTCCAATGATACGGGACATAGACTGAGCTGGAGATGCGTCACTGGGGATGGTAGCATCCAGGAGCCTCTTGAACTCTGTATATACTGTACACCAGTAATACCGGGTTTTGCATACTTGTCTCGGAGAGACCTCCACATATCTCCAGTGGCAAGGCACATCGCTAGAGATTGTCGGATCGGGTATGTAACCTGTAGCTTCATTAGCCCCATAGCTTTTGCATTCTCTATGTACTTTCCAATCAGTAATAGCAACAGAGTTGTCTCCATCACTGGTTGTTGCAAACTAAGTTTGAAAGCAACACTGGCTGGATGTCTATTTCAAATGCACCAATCTGGCAAGTATAAAACAAGAGGAGGACTGAGATATGAGATATAGAGGAGAAGGGAGTCAGGCCTTAATTTGCAAAGGAACAAGTGGATTAGACTGGGGATGCCAGTCGTCAAGTGTCTACCTTATACATATACTGTACAAGAGTGTGCATGGACCATGCTTCTCATGAGAGAAGTTGGTAATAAAGATGACTAATGTGAAAATAGAAGAATGATGATGGGAAATAAAGAAGCAACATGTGAGAGAAGAGTGGAAATTAATACCATGTGTTGATGATGTCATGGATCTTTAGATCTAGTCACGTGTGTGTTCCCATGATCATGTGCATGAATTGATGAAATGAAGTGTAAATGTTGTACAAGTGTAAGCATATTAAAAGTTTTGAAAATATAGTATATCATAACACCGGTGGTAACTCATTCTGGTTCTGGGTCTGTAATTGCTTCCCACCTATCCTTGGCTTGGAGGAAGGATTCCATCTCCAAAGCCCATGTGGTGTAGTTCGATCCATCAAAAATCTGGACATACAGTAGTTTGCGAGTTGTGAGGTCATGTTTTTTGGGAGTCTGCAATAAAGTCCTGTTAGCGTCCAGTATAACATCAGAGTAAGTTGAACGGGCATAAGTTCGCCCTATGCAACTCTTTACATGACCTTGGACAATATGTGGAATTGTTCTCGCATAGTCTGTGAACTGACAGAATTTATTCCTCATCATTGGTGGTATGTAATACTGTACATCACCATGTCCGGTCATACATATGGCGGTATGGACTTTGCTGGGATCACTGTGTACATATCTTCAAGGTCAGAATGGACATTGACCGGATACAGTACAGGGGTTAGATGGCAGCTCAAGTTAGGTCAGATGATGTCATCCTTCCATACTCAATGCCACTCGGGGCTCATAACCTGTCGAGCATGCATAGGGGGAGTTGTACTGAGAGAGAGAGAGAGGCTAAAAAGTGATTGTATTCGTCAGGAGATGAATCCTGGTATATATACAAGTAGTAGTATCTAATGGGGAAAGGTCCTAACCGATCCCCATGGAGTAGCAGACAAGCAGAATGAAACCTATCCATGTCTGCTGTATTGTAAGTGTGTCTGGTCTAACTCCTTCAGAGTGGCCAGATACAAGTCTGGTGTATGTCTGGTATGGGTCCTAAGAATATCATCTGGAATATGACTTCGGATGAGTCTGGACTTTCTTGGACATGTTCAGACTGGTTATCTAGACTACTATAATACATATTGTAATCTATTCAACAGGCGATTTCCCTGGCCTTGTCCTCTGGTTCTAGGTGATGATGTTACAGCCATTGCTTCATCGTGATCCTTTGCTTCATTTCCGGTGGTACATTTTACTTTCTGTCTAGCCACTTCTTTGCTGATCAACGAGATCAAGGTGTCTGGTTTAATCGTCTTTGTTGTCACATACAGATGAGTGGTGGTGAGCTGATTAGATGTGAAATTGGTGAGGGGGACTGGGAGGGATTGGATGATTGTTGAATGGTAATCTGATTCATCAATGTTGATGCCTACTGATGCTAACTCCTCACATTTTGTCTACAGCCCATGTAGGAACTGTCGAATATCACCTCCTTTCGCAATCTTCGACTCCAGGAACTGTGTATGCAATTTTGTCTGCACGTAAGCTCCTTTCTCAGTATACTCACATATGATCTCTTTCCACATTTTGCTGACACTCGTCAACTTGTGGACCTTCAGTGTGGTCGAGTCTGGGATGCACTGAGTTAGTAAGTGTTTCAATATGCCTTCGTTCTTTTTCCACTTTTTGATTTCCTTGGTTTGCACAGTTTACCAAGGGGAGGGGTATGATGGTTCAGGGATCATTCCATCAAAATGTGCCCACATCTCCTTACTTCGACAGCGATCTGGAAGTGGAGGGAGAATATTGCCCAATTCATCCCTTTGACATCAAGTTTGGATATGTTGTTGGGGAGTATATCAGTGGTAACAGGGATTGTTGTCATTTTGGTGAGTGTTGATCGAGTTTAGTTCAAAGCAGCAGGGCTCATAACCTGTAAGATTACAGGCAAACAGAGGAGTGGGGTGTGATGACTGTATGGAATAAGCTCAGTTGTGGTGGAAGACAACAGACTGTGTATATATTCACTATACAGAATAAGCTGTATACTGGGTAAGTAATGGGGATAGATATGATCATCAGCAGCTCACCTCAGTCGCAGTGGAAGACAATGGACTGAGGGTGAGTGCTATTGAGCGGTGGACTAAATACTTTGTAGGTATAAATGGATGGATAAAAGGAGTAATCTAAGAATGAAGGGTTGGCGAAACGGTATACAATGAACCTGCTCATGTAGTACTATGGATGGCTTGGGCTATGTATGTATCATATGGATGTAGGGTCCGAGAATGGGTGATAAGGAACATGAAATGTAAACATACGAGATTGGTGGCATGCACACTTGTGCATTTTGACAGTTGTAGCATGAACTGTGAGCAGAAGGCCTTCTTTGGGTTGCTGGCATCGAGGTCCTGATAAAGGAAAGTCATGGATTCAAGGAGCATGTCAGCCATGTCTCTGGCCTTGTGGTCACTGGATGCACACTTCAAAAAAGTCAATATGATCGTGAGGGCAGTGGAGCCAATGTTATGGCGCTAGTCACACAAACATTGAGTGACCTTCCATTGCCCATCTGCATCAAATACCATTGAACAATACATGAAGTCAGATGTACCATTGAGACAATAGGCCCATTGGTGGTGAAGTCCATCGTAGCAGAGTCAAGATTGAGCACGGCGTAGTCCACAAAGAAGGGCGTTGCAATTCTAACTGCCCTGTGTGAGATGGACCAAACATCATCGTTACCACTTGCCCACAGCAGCAAGGTTGGCATTAGTGCCCTTTGCCACCTACCATTGATGTGTAGCTGGGACAGCAAGCTGGCTTTTGAATGGCTGCAGCATCCTTGAGTGGAGCCCGATGTCTCAGAATGGGGTGGATCACAAACCAAGGTGTCCGTGTTTGTAACCTGTCCTTGCTTCTGTGTCAACTGGCCAGGGGTTTGAACCGCAGTGCTGGAAGTCTTCAATACAGTGGAGCTTGACCTCAGAGGAGAGGTCGAGATGTGGCTGGACTTCTTGCCACCTATTGGGGCCTGCTTGACTCTTTTAG
>JBBPRX010000366.1:0-16275 GCA_038093195.1 Boletus fagicola
CTCGTATGAAGTAAAGTAAGTCTAGAACCCAAAGAATATGAATAGCGGAATAATTAGATAACTATGGTTATGGAATATGGAAATTCAGAATAAGAATACCATAGTTTCAATACCAAGGTCATCTAGGTGCTATGTATATTATATAGTGGCCATAAGGGCGCATGGACCAAGGAACAGAACAGCTACTCTACATAACTAAATAAGGAAACGAGGGCTAAGGGTTATAATGTATCGTGAGAGAAATGAGTAAGAAAAAAGTGAATGTGGGAGTAAGAAGAGTGGAGTGGGAATGGAACTATGTCATGGGTTGCGATGAGAGGCATACCATGTGAGGGGATAAGGATATATGGGGAAGGCATGGGAATGCCACGGAGGATAAGAGATAAGGGTGGCAGCCAATAGGGAAGGAAGGATATCTAAGGAGAGGAATGTCAGGTGACTGGTCAGATGACTGTGGGAATGATCACATGATGGGAAAGGATGGAAAGTGAAAAGTATCATGTGATCGTGTGAAAAGTCATGTGACTGTCTACATAAGTAAAAGATAAGCAAAGTGGGGTGAGAAAAAAAGGTAAAATGAAAAGTTAATGTGTTTATGAACAGATTCATAACAGCTATTGGACAATAAGTATTGTATGATGTACTATGTATAGTAATACCCTATATCCTGGATAAAGGGTATGATGTAGTGTCTAGACTGTAAGGGTCAAGGGTATGACATCATGATCTAGACTCATATGAAGTAAAGTAAGTCTAGAACCCAAAGAATATGAATAGTGGAATAATAAGATAACTACGATTATAGAATATAGAAATTCAGAATAAGAATACCATAGTTTTGATACATCTGTTCCAGAGTATATTCCACCCACAATGATTTCCAACACCCCTACCCTAATCATATCCATAGACCTCCCTGCATTCTCCCATTGAGTTTGCACTGACTTCCCTGATGAAGTCACCATCACCCAACTCATCAATCACCTCAACAATCCCCACCTTGCTAGCATCATTGAAGCTCATCTCAAATACTCCTCCCCCTTCTTCACTTTGTATATCACCTTCTCCCAGTCCTCAAGATTATCCCTTGCTGCCTCCAACCCCTCCTCAGATGCCAACATCACTCTCCAATGTACCCTCCTCCAAGGTATTCATACTGAACTCCAAGCTTGCCTGGTCACTACCATGCATCAGGTGGGGATGATCAAATTCATCAATACTCTTATGAGTTAGTCCATGGGGCTGGTGATGGTACTCCCTCTGCATCCTTCTCCCCCCTCTCTCCTTTAGAACTCACTCTACTTGAACGGATTGAAGCTGGATGGACTGGCCATGACAGACAAGCCCCACTCCCCACCACTTACCCTCAGTACAACAAAGCTTGTTACCACTGCTGACATCTTGGTCATATAAGGGTAGGATGCCCTCATTATCAATGCCCCACCTGTCTCCACTGGGCCCCCACTCATACCCAGGGACAATGTCCCCTTCATTGTCGGGCTCATCACCCTCCTATCCCTTCCCATTCCTCTTCCTTGTCCTCTGCCTCCCACTGCTCTCAGGGATCTTCCCAATCTGCACAATGAGTTCCCCCACCCCGGGCTGCATGAACTGTCCCTCCTTGTTGATGGTCCACTTTCCATCACCCCCCTCCTCATCACCCTTCATTTGATGGAGATGATGACAATGACATCTACAGCCCAGAAGCCTGGTCTAACATGACAGGCTCTCCAGGGTATTCTTATCATGATTTGAATTGATTGTTCCTTGTTGAGGACTCAGAATGTACAAGGGGGGTAATGTTACAATTCACCCCTATCTTTTCTTTTCTCACTTCATACTTCCCCTATGCCTTCCCCTTCAGACCTCTAATCCTACTGTCTACACCCCATAGGGTTATCTTTCCCCTCTGCCCATGTTTCCCCTGTCAGCTTTTCATCAACATGTCACCCTTTTGTTCTCTTTCCTTCCTTACTCTTCCTTTTGATGTGTCATCTACCCTTGACCCATCTTTCCTTTCTAAGTCACTCACATAGGTGTATATAAACCTCTACATACCCAGTGATGTACCCTTAAGCTTGACCTACTTAGGAATAGCCTATACCTTTGATCACTTTCCTTGGATTTCTATAAGTCTTCATTCTACTTTCGAGTGAACACTTTCCTCTGAACCTCTGACCCTTTTGAACAACTTCATACAAGTCATTATCTTGCCAACGCAGGCAAGATCCTTCATCCTAAGAAGCCCTTAGATGAAGCTACAGTGACTGACCAGTCTGACTTGTGACTGACTATCCAATCCATGACTGACTGAGTCTATGCTTGACCTTATCCAAGGCCAAGCATAATAGTACTTGCTTACTGCCATGATCAACATGTAATATACATACATATACAGTACAGTATAGTATTGCATAGCTTTCATTAAGCAGGCTGTAAGGGTCTATTACTCATTGGCCTCAAGGTCATGCATGTACAGTAAATGATACCATGTGGTATTCACAAATGACTATATAGAGATACAAGGGTAAAATTGAATGAATTTCTATGTAAATTTTCAGTCCATAGATATACTGTACATATACATACAATATAGAATGCATATAATGCTCAGGTATCACATGCACCTATGTAACTAAATACCTGATATTCATATCCAGCCCATAACATAGGCCATGAAATAAAACAGATGCAGTGGACATTATGCAGTTTTTCTAAAGGTAGTCAAGTATCTCAAAGAACCACAAAATAAAAGGAATCCATGATGAGCTTTAGACAAAAATGTACCTTGAACTCAGTAGGTTTGGTTGTGCATATGTGAGCCAGGCAGTCCATTGCACTGCATGAAGCTTAAGCATTCTGCCAAGTGAGGAGTGATGGGGCAGAACAGGGTGACAAACAAAATGGATGGGAAATAATAACAAAAGGAATAATGGAGTAACCACCAGAATGGTTACAAAATATGTATTGCATATGGCCATGAACAAAGATAATGTCAAGGAATTAGACAAGGTTGGATAGACAGGCAAGAAATGCAAGAAAAGTAAACCATGAAAACATATGGACACACACTAAGCCTATCATGAAATTGGGTCATATTCATTGGGGAGCATATAAATAGCACAACATAATGTGTACTGTGTCTAACTTTGAGGCCTTTGAAGGAAAGGTGGTAGTATATTTTGACCCAATTTAGGTAATATATTACAATGTTCACCAGAGTGATACATCATTTTCTCATTCACAACAAGGTCATAGATCCTGTAATGCAGTGTCTAACATTGTTGGGATCCATCACCTTCCACACTACATATCAGTTGTGCTTTAGTGCCATGGCACAATTATGAGAATCAGCACTACCCATATCTCAAGATCATCAACCAACAAGACCACTCCACAGCATACATTTAACCACTGGCAAAGAAAAGGCTTTGGAGTCCAAAACATAAATCTCCCCTATAAAGACATACAGTAAGAGACAAAAAAAAATTAAATTGAAGAAGTCCAGTTACAAAGTATCTACAGTAGCTTATATATGTGATAGAACTGCACACAAATCAGGCTATGCCTAAGAGTAATTACCATATACATATGAACTATATAGATGAGCGGAGGTTGTGCTTTGCACAGAATCTCATATATTATTTTGCATGATATTCAAGGTCAGCTTCACACAAATGCACAACTGAACCTATATACCATGATAAAAATCTCATGCCTGATATAACACCATTAAAAAGAACCCTACACTTTGCACTATACTGTACATCTACTGACTCAAAACATTTTTTCCATCTTTTGAGATTATTACATGATCATGGCTTAGAATATGACATTATATCCCATGGCTGCCTCATATATTTGATCTTTGTTATCTTACTCATGCTATGCTTTTATTTTTCTCATTATTAACATTTTTTGCCCATGGATCTTCTTTACTCTACAGTATACTTATGTACATAGTCTATCTCCATAGTTGTATTACTGTAAATCCTATCTCTTCATCTACTGTACATACTCTCATTAGAATATTCTCTGGGGTAATGAAACCTGTGTAGAACAGGAGTGCTCTCAACTTGGATACCACCATGTTTTCATCTTGCATGTTGTGCTGCAAATGCTTGGGGAGAATGTTGTGTTTGGAATTGGGATGTACAGTATATTAGGGTGAGAACAAAATAAGGATTTACAATATGAATATGTGCAGCTTTTCATGCATGGACATTGCTTAACAGCATCATGAATAGTGAATGCTGAGTGGTCTGAGTATATAGTGTTGTAATTTCACCAAAGCTGGAATGAAATGAACATTGGTGAGTGTGATTACTTGTTCCCTCAGTCATTCAGAATAAGCATGATATACAGTAATTGGTATGCTCATCATGCAGGTTTACAGCTAATCAAATAAGCCCTCTCCAAATTACAACACTTTCTCCAATCCTCACAACCAATGCCACTCAGAACTCCAACACTTTCTTCAAATCCTAAGGACCAATGTCACTTGCTATGAGATCAAGTTAGTATGTGAAAAGCTATGTTACTTGACTACCTACACAAAGGATGGTGCAAGATTACATCCATGACAAGTTTCACTTTTTCCTCCAGGCTGTGGGTAACAGAATATTTGGCAAAGAGCTTCAAGTTATCCAGTTTTTTGGATATTTGAGCAGACATCCCAGATGCTCTATACCTTTCTACTGCCAATAAAAAGGGATCTTCAGATTTGTTTTGGACCAGAGTAAAGGAATATTGAAGCAGTAGCAAATGGTCTGTTAAGAAATGTATGTACAGTATAAAAGTTATTGAGTTATCAAAAATCCAAAATTAATCAAGCTTACCAATGCCATTTTGAAGAATCATTTTCTTTGTGTTGGCTGGCTGTTGAGACTGAAATACATGGGGAATTGGTATGGTACACATATTTCCAAAAATAGACATGCCATGGACATTGTGTCTTTTGTTTGAAAAGAGCCCTAGAAAACATGATATTATTTTAGCAAATACATAGTATAATCAGGTAATAAAAGATTAACTATATGGGACTGTGGATTGGTGACTATCTGGATGACATTGATATTAGTTGCAATATAGAGCTTGATGGTAAAAACTGACTATCTGTTCAAATTATAAATAGGAATATTTAAATTATTACTCAAATACCTTACCTGCTGAATATCAATAAAGCATAAATGTAAACAATACAAAAATATTGCAGTACAATATAAACTTACATCCTATAAGTATTAAGTCATAGTATCACAATTCTTAAAAGTAGCAAAATGACACTTACCACCTACAAATAACAAAATAATTACAGAATTATATCAGATTTCACAATGACATAACAAATTTAATGAGCAGAATGCAATTGTCCATTGTAAAACAAGACACTTACATTCTATATTGTACAAGGTATTAGGAGGAGGCATGTGTATATTAGTGATCTGATTTCTCAATAAACATTGTATTATTACCTCCTGGGAAAATAAAAGTTGACATTCACTTGTCATTCAACATTGAATCACTTACTTCCTATCAACAAGAAAGTGATGGAAAGAAATGACATAAATTAATCAGTAACCAATATTTTCTCATGCATATAGAAGCACTTACAAACTGCAAGTGGAATAATCATGAAAGCAAAAAGAATGCAAAGAAATCATCATCAGCATTCTGATTTCAAATCCACATCAAAGCACATACAGCCTATCAATGAGAGAGCAGGAGGGCATGCTGATCAGCACATTCTCATTTCAAATACATATCAAATCACTTACTTCCTATCAAAAGAAGAGCAAATGAAGGCATGTGAATCAGCAGCATTCTCATTTCAGATCCACATTAGATCACTTACTTGCTATTAATGGAGCAGGAGAAGGCAGCATGGTGAGCAGCATTCTCATTTCAAATCCACATCAGACCACCTACAGCCTTTCAATTGAAGAGCAGGTGGAGACAGCTAATCAGCAGCATTCATATTTCAAATCCACACAGACCACTTACAGCCTATTAATGGAAGAACAAGTGGAGGCATGCTGATGAGCAGCATATTCCATATCCATATCAGACCACTTACAACCTATTAATAGGAGAGTAAGATAAAACATGTTGATTAGCAGCATTTTCATATCAAATCCATATCAGACCACTTACTCGCTATCAATGGGGAAGTAAGAGGAGGCATGCTAATCAGTGGCATTTTTATTTTAAATCCACAGTAAATCACTTACAGCCTTTCAATGGAAGAGCAGGAGGAACCATGCTGATCAGCAGCATTCATATTTTACATGAATATCAGATCACATACAGCCTATCAATGGATAAGTAAAGGCAGCATGATCAGTGGTATTCTTGTTGCAGATCCACATCAGATCACTTACAAACTATCAATGAGAGAGCAGGAGAATTGGCAACATTCTCATTTCAAATCCACATTAAATCACTTACTTGCTATCAATGGGAGAGCAAGAGAAGGCATGCTGATCAATGGCATTTTGATTTTAATTCCACATCAAACCACTTACAGTCTTTCAATGAAAGAGCAGGAGGAGCCATGCTGGTCAGCAGGAGGCTCATTTTAGATCACATCAGATCACTTACAGCCTATCAATGGAAGTGCAGGAGGAGCCATGCTAATCAGTAACATTCTCATTTCAATCCACATCAGATCACTTACTCCCTATCAATGGAAGAGTAGGAAAAAGCATGCAAATCAGCAGCATTTTTATTACAAATCCACACCAGACCACTTACTCGCTATCAATGGAAGAATAGATGGAAGCATGTTGACAATTTGCATTCTCATTCCAAATCCACACAAATCACTGCTTGCTATCAATGGAAGAGCAGAAGGAGACATGCTGATGAGCAGCATTCTGATTTTAAATCCAGATGACACCACTTACTTGCTATCAATGGAAGAGTAAGAGGAGGCATGCTAATGAGTGGCATTTTCATTTCAATCCATATTAGACCACTTACAACCTATTAATGGCAGAATAAAAGGTGGTTGTTAATCAGCAGCATTTTTCTTTCAAATACACATCACATCATTTACTTGCTGTCAATGAAAAAGCAAGAGATATGCTCATCAGTAACATTCACATTTCACATCCATGTTAAACTACTTACTTTCTATAATAAAAGAGCAAGAGGCATGCTAATGAGCAGCATTCTCATTTCAAATGTGCATCAGAGCACATACAGCCTATCAATGGATGAGCAGGAGGTGGCATGATCAGCAGCATTCTCATTTTAAATTTACATTGGACCACTTACAAACTATCAATAGAAGTGCAAAAGGAGGCATGCTAATGAGCAGTGTTCTCATTTTAATTCCACATCACACCACTTACAGCCTATCAATGAGAAAGAAGAAGGCATGCTAATAAGTAGTATTCTCACTTCAAATTGACACCAGATCACTTACAAACTATCAATGGCAGTGTATGAGAAGACATGCTCATCAGCAGCATTCTCACTTCAATTGGGCCGCTTACTTGCTATCAATGGAAGAGTAGAAGGTGGCATGCTGATTAACAACATTTTCATTTCAAATCCACATCAGACCACTTACTTGCTATTAATGGAGCAGGAGGAGGCATGCTAGTCAGCAGCATTCTCATTTCAAATCCACATTAGACCATACAGCCTATCAATGGCAAAGCAGAAGGAGGCACACTGATCAGCAGCAATGATTCTTATATCAAATCCAAATTAGACCACTTACTTCCTGTCAATGGAAGAGCAGTAGGCATGCTGATTAGCAGTACTCTCATTTCAAACCCATATAATACCACTTACTCGCTATCAATGAAAGCATAGAAGGCATGCTTAACAGCAGCATTCTCATTTTAAATTCACATCAGATCACTTACTGTCTATCAATAAAAAAGCAAATACAAGCATACTGCTGAGCAGTATTCTCATTTCAAATTCACATCAGACTACTTACTCACTATCAATAAAAGAGGAGGCATGTTAATCAGCAGCTTTCTCATTTCAAATCCACAGCAGATAACTTACAGCCTATGAATAGTAAGAGTAGGAGAAGCCATGTTGATGAGCAGCATTCTTATTTCAGATCCATGTGAGACCACATACTTGCTATCAATGGAAAAGTAGGAGAAGGTATGCTGATGAGCACCATTCTCATTTTAAATCCGTATTAGACCACTTACTTTCTATCAATGGAAGCATAGGAAAATATACTGATCAGTAGCATTTTCATTTCAAATCCATATCAGGCCACTTACTCGCTATCAATGGAAGCATAAGAGAAGGTATCCTGATCAGCAGCATTTTCATTTCAAATCCATATCAGACCACTTACTTGCTATCAATGGAAGTATAGGAGAAGGTATACTGATCAGCAGCATTATCATTTCAAATCCACATCAGACTACTTACCATCTATCAATGGAAGAGCAGGAGAAGCCATACTCATCAGCAGCATTCTCATTCATATCCACATCAGACCACTTACTTTCTATCAATGGGAAAGCAGGGGGAATGCTGATCAACAACATCCTTGTTTGAATTCACATTACTCCCACTTACAAACTATCAAAGGAAGAGAAGGATGAGGCATGCTGATTTTAAATCCATATCACATCACTCACTTCCTATCAATGGGAGAATAGGAGGAGACATGCTGATCAGTAGCATTTTTATTTTAAATCCCCATCAAACCACTTACCTCCTATCAATGGAAGAGCAGGAGGCTTGCTGATCAGCAGCATCCTCATTTCAAATTAGCAGACCATTTACAAACTATTAGTAGAGCAGCAGGAAGCAGCTTCATTAACAGTGTTTTGATTTTACACTAACACAATATACTCACCAACTATCAATGAAATGCACAGTATACAGGCCTATAATCAACACCTGGCCTTAAAATGCACAATTGATCACCTACAACCTATGTTGGAATAGCAATTGTCAAGATGAACCATTTTGTTAATAAAATTATGCTGTTTTTCATCCACATACCACTTACTGTCTTTATATCCAATGATGGTTGCAGAAACACATATGAAAGCCTTAGTTTTGTGGCTTTCTGATATAATCAGACCACTCACTCCCTACCATGTCATATCATACAAACATCAATCCATTAGCCACATTTCTTCTCACTACATGTCAGATCACTTACTGCCTGATTACAAATAAAAAGACAGCAGCAACAGGAACAAAATCCATTAATAAGATTCTGACTTGCATATACATATTCCTGTATGACTTACTCCCTTTGAATTCAAAACAATAATACACATACAGTAAATTCATTAGTAACACTCTGCTTCAAATCTCCATCAGATTACCTACCTGCTATCAATGCAACAGCAATAGAATTCATTATAATGAATGCTTTTGTTTCGATTCACCACTTACATGCTATCAATATGATAAAGCATGTTAGTTTATCATGACTTCAATGCATAATACATATATCACATACTCTCTTCATGGATGGAATAAATAAATAAATCAGTTGGCTCTTTATAACTTCATGTCATAATAATTACCTAACAATACACCAATATAATTCAAGCATATGTATAATCAATTTTTAGCTGAAATTTCATTATGCTGACTCAAACTCTTACCTGTGTGTGTGGAAACCGACTTGCCAATGCCTCACCCAGATCAACATCTCTCTCTTGAATGGTCTTAATGTCAGCATAAGGCACCAAGACACTTTATGACATCAATATATTTATCTTTTACATTCAAAATATGTTTTACTTACTATCTGATTGCATATTCAATGCATAGCAGAATATTCTTTTCTTGTGCTGTAACCAACAACTTCTGCAATGATGCACCATTCAATGCAGCTGCAGTCTGTTCCAACAATATGTTACATCCTGTGTCAGATGTATCCATGTCTGGTAATATAATCAATAAAATAGATGAAAGATGAAAGCATATATGCACAAGCCTTCCAATTTTACAGATGCCTGTGGAGGAAATTTCATCTTGCACAAATCCCCCCATATATTTCTCTTGGCAAACATCTCTTCAGCACGCTTGCTCCGCCTCACAAGTTGATCTTCTAAAGACAGTGGTAGATCATCAGGATGGAATACCTGTATTCTGAGAGCATCACACTTGGTGAATAACACCACAACTGGCACTAGCACCCAAATCAATCAGCTCAGAACATATCATCAACAAGAATTCATCACCATTCTTAGTATCACATTCACCAAAAAACCTTTCCTCTGCAACACTAACAGCACAATGAAAGTGATCCATTGGGATGCAATACCTGCTCATATTATAGTAGTAGTTAGAAACCAACACAATATACCCACTCACCATATGACATGGATCTGCTTCTTGAGAAAAGCTGTATTTGCACACCCTGTGATGAAGTTCTTCATCTTCTCAAACCCATCCTCACAGCCAGCCTCAAATCCAGGAGAGTCATGGAAAATAAATCTCTCATTGCTTTTAAAAACCATCTCATAATTGATGTCATGGAGTCCACGCTGTGCGTAAGATGGCTCGCATTGCAAGGCACTTCAATGACATTCACAGTAGCTATGAGACTCACCTCCCTGGACCCCTCGATCACAGAATCGACCTGATCACACATCGACAGCATTAGCACCCGGCATATCCCAGCTTGTTCAACCTACCTTTTCCCCCTGATCGTCATAAATCTCCGGGTCTTCCGTCGAGTTGCAGATTTTCTGAAGGATGGTTGTCTTGCCGGCATTCGCCCTGCCGATGATGAGAATTCTGAATCGTCCAAATTTCTCCATAAGGTCCAAGTCAATATGCTGCATGAAGTCGGCAACATCCAAAGCTTTCGTCTGCATGTTGGCAACAGTCGAGTTGTCGTTGTCGGAGCATGGCTTGAGAGAGACGGAGCCTGCGACCTCGGGCACATTTAAATCCGTGTGCTGGGTCTCGAGAGCGAAAGCACCGGTGTCACTGGCTTGAGTCGGAAGAATGTTCTAGTCGCTGGGGATTGTGCTCAGTTGCACGTCGGGTACGTCTGAATGCTGCGCAGGTGCACCGGCGATGCGGGATCGGAAGCGTCCGATTTGTGTTTTAAGGGCGGACTTCATTGCGGGAGTGATTAAGAAAGCTGAAAGATGAGTGAAACACGACTGATAGCTTAGGAGGTGGTGAATCCGAACAATGTTGGAAACCGTGGGATTATAGGTGCTGTGACGGGAAAATGCTGCGCCTAATTAGGTAGAGCTGGTATGGTCCCCTTTCCTGCGAAGGACTCAAAGTGAGACATAGTCATCATTCGCTTCGTGGTGCGGAAAAAACCAATTACTCCTTCCTTGCGGACGCTAATTATGTGCTGCCTATGTGCAACGAATGAGTACTAATGAGTGTCGGTGGTCACAAGTACTATAGAATGACAGCGCGGGAGCACGTGACGGACTCAGGACTTGAAGCTTGACCTTGTACATGTTTGTACTATCTACGCGAAAGCACTTGGTGACCACCTTTCCAGTGATGTCATTCCTCCGTGCAGGGCCTGTTGAAAAGGTCGAATGTGTGTCGACTGCTTACCGACATTCAAGTTCGACTGACATACCCGACTCCAGCAGATCACTCGATCTCGCCAAAGTCGCACCCAGAGCGCTCCTCCCCGATCTCATCAAATTCACGTACGTACCACGCAATGAGCTACGCATACATGCCGAAACCCTCTTTCAACAGCAACGCAACTGACGGCGGAGCCCCGACTTTTCCACACATTCGTCCTAGTTGAAGAAGAGCAGCACGTTCTAACACTCGAGTTTGTGGAGGATTCAAAGGGAAAGACGGAGCAATCTAGATGGGTTTGACATCGGTGTTCGCGGGTGTGTGTATGATAATGACCATGCCGTTCTTCAGTACTGGGCTTTCGCTTCCGCCTGCGATGAGCATCTGCTCAGACGAAGAAACCGATCGGACTGAGCGATTCACGCGTGCTGTCAACGAGTAGGTTAATTGCTTGAGATACCCGCGCTTTTTTTGGAATGTTTCCACAGACTTCTCGTTCGCAACGCCTGTAGGCGAAGATCTGGTTGCCCTCTCCAAGCTGCACATCCAAGTCAACCCAGAGTCCAAAGGCCACACCAAAGCTGCGCCGTCCGATGACAAGCTGACAATTCTAGGTCCAGAGGTGCGATTTTGCATCGCAGAGCTTATCCAAGAAATTCGAGATCGGAATTGGTACAGGGACCAGATTGACCATCGTACTTTCGACGCGAGAGAAGCAAGACAAGGTAGGTCACACATTGTTTTACGGGCTTTGAGTTCCCAAACAGAACGTTTTCGCAGGGAACCTTGACGAACCACTTTCTGAGAGGATCCAGCCTGCGCTGCGTAATGCGAGGAAGATGAATGCGTATTTGCATCAGGCCGCTGCTATCAATGCAATCGCGAAAAAGCGCTATGTTATTGTTAAAACTCAGCGCGGCCTGTAATCACTGCAAGCGTTTAAGGAGGCCTATCGACAACAGCGCTTCTGCGATATGGACGCGAAGGAAACGTGGCGTATCAGGGGTGATCCCGGACCTCGCATATTTCAGACATAACTGTATGGAAAACGATATCGCATGTTCAGATCGAGTTTACTTCAGGTGTGGACGTGGTCACGGCCGTGTATGGTAAATCGATTGGCACCGTCGACACATCCCAGGCTCACAACCACGATCCATGATGATCAGGTATGAACTGTGCTTCACGCGTACAACACCCCCTGAGATCGATGCAGGAACAAGTGCGTCCGTCTTGGACGTCGTCCACGCCGACACGCCTCCCTTGGAATGCCAAGGCACCGGATTCTGGTTCGACGTCCCAGAGCCGATCTTAGTGCTCATGAGGTCCAAAAGCCTACGGCCTGCCGAAGCGATCCACTCCGAGCATCATACGTGGATGAACCAGTTCGCGTTGGCGACGAAGTTGAGGACGGGGTGCAAAGCTGTGGAAAAGAAGCACGAGGTCGTCGCCTCGAGGCGGAAGCAGCCGACGAGGTAAGGTGGGATGGAGCGCACGGTGTTGATCTCACTGAGCGACTCGATATAGACTTTTATTTCATGACGTTCAGTTTGATGAGACGAATGATAGGAAGCAGAAGCATCGTTACGGTGACGATGATGAGATCGAGATGGAACAAGAATAACGGAAATGGAAGCAGGTGCTTAATAAGGAGGTTAAGCTCTTTGCGGAGCGAATCGCAGAGGCTACTTCAACTTCGGTATGCTAGACTGAGTTGTTATATATCGGGCCCTGACTGGATTGTGAACAGACTGGAGAAACTGTCGAGGTTGACATCCCCTTCCAAGAGTTGTCGTTTGAGGGTGTGCCTCACCGAGCCAACGTTTGGTTACAACTTACTACCGGATGTCTTGTCCACCTCATCGACCCCCCTTTCCTCGTTGTCACTGTCAACGAGATCGATATTGCGTCAACGGAACGTGTCCAATTCTCACTGAAGCAATTTAATCTCGTCCTCATTTTCAAAGATTTTCCATATCAACTCGATACCGAGCGCTCAACTGGAAGTTGTCAAGAATTGCTCGAGTACGTGGTTCTCTTGCAACCATCCTTGTGTGTATACTAATCCTAATCTCTACGCAGGGTGACGTATTTAGCTCTGTCGACAATCTGGAGCGAGGGTCCTGTCAACTTGAATCGGGGACCGATCATGAAGACGACCAATGAGAGTCCGTATGATTTCTTCCAGCAGGGCGGATGGCTTTTCCTCGGTGGTGGTAATGCAGAGGTGCGGGTTTCATTTCGTTGTTCAAACTAGTTGGGGAGCTGAACGCGTGTCTCCTTTCGACAGAGCGACACCGAGGGATTAGACACCGAGTCCGAGTTTCAGGCAGACCCTGAGGGCCTTATCTATGATGGGTCGGATGCGAGGGACGAAGGGGATGATTGGGACGAAGTTGAGAGCAAGGCGGCCAAATGTACGTGTCATGTTTCGGTGTGGGTATTGGGTATTACGTTGGTATTGACGAGGGGTTTTTGTGTCTTTTTTTACATTGCAGTGGACTCGAAGCGGGCAGAGGCTGCCAAGGCGCACGGCGGACGATTTGGATGACAATAGACTGAAGAAGGGGGGTTGCTGCTGGAAAGGGTGCAAAGTGCAAGGCGAACTGGAAACGGTGAGCGTTGCGATGAGACGTACGTCTGGTATCGTATCAAGTTCTTTCTTTCTTTCTTTGTTTTTTGTTTTTTGTTTCGTATATTTTGTTGTTTTCTGTAATACTGTTTCAGTTGAGCACACTGACTCTTCAGTGAGGGGACTTGGCCGAGAATTATAGGACGGGAAATCTGATCATCTCATCGAATGCATTGACATTTCTGTGTTCCATGCCTACGGTCATGTACGGTATAGCCATTCTCTTGTCTCTGCGCCGTCGTTATGAATATTTATTGTCTGAATCGGCCACCGAGGAAAAAGAAGGGAAGAAAGAAACGGACGCGGGAGCGAGTGTCGACAGCGAAGGGGGGACCACTTGTTAATTTATTGCGAATAAAAGATCAAAAGTACAAGCAGTGTCGAAAGAGTACAACACGGGGGCCGCGAGCGACGATGACAAACTGCGAGGGTCAGAAAGCTTATAAGGCTACAGTGGTTAGGTATACAATGAAAAAGAAGGGTATCGATCAAGTTCCTCGAATATGTATATAAATAATATGGCCCAAAGGAATAAAAAGGACGTGAACCGTTTCAGATGACTGTCGGAAACCGCGCGTGTCAGCAAACAGGCCGTGGACGGCATCGGAGGAAAATAGACACACCAATTTTCATGCCCTGGTCTGCCGTCAGGAGTTCCAAACCAAGCTTGTGTGGCGCGAGCATCTCCCGGCATTGATCCCCAATGACATGACTTATCGGCCGCTCCGTGCTGAAATCCTCCTTGCAGTGCATGATATACACCCTCAGACCCGTGAGCGCGCCGTGTAGCGCTTCAGGCGTGAGTGGGTCCCTCTTTTGTTTCTTCCTGGGACGGGACAATCGTGCTTTACTACCCTCGGCAGATTTGCGCACGAGAACGACCTCGGTCGCGAGTGAGATCATCTCCTGGACGAGGTGCTCCGGACTGAGGTGACCCCACAGAACCTCGTTCGGCCGACCGGCGGGATAGGAACACTCGATAAACACGGCGGAGAGGTCATGTGGGATCTTGGGCGCCGCCGCCCGCCAGACGGTCACGTTTCTCGGCTTGACCGCGACGCTGTCCGGTTCGACGTCCCCAAAGAAGACGAATTCGTGCTTGGTAGGTATGTGTTTGAGGAAGAAGCACGAGCTTTCGTAGCACCCCAATTCGTTCTTGCCATGACTGATCGTCATGGTGCGCACCGCGATGTCGGGGAATATCGTCTTGTATTTACCATCGACGTGGAGTCTAAGGACGGCATCGGGGGATAAAAAGGAAGGATATACATGGTTAGCTCCGACATCGGAGTTGCGTCGAGCGGGAGGAAAAGCACGAGACTCACGCGTGATAGACAAGCCGATATAACGGATTCGTCTCGTCATAGGTGGCTAATCTTGGCCAAACCCGATCTGAGAAAACGGTCTCTAGATCTTTGAGCGTCTGCGAGGAACCATATATGCGTTTACTACCGCCTCCGATCGTGCCGGCAGCCACGACGAGAGAACTGATGTGGTCTAGATGTGCGTGCGTGAGGAGGAAGCATCTGATAAGTTATTCGATCAAATTTGTTCTCTTCTTTTCTTCTACGAGGGCGGGATATGCTTACTTGACGTTGGAGTATATCGTAAACGGCGTCATCTTTTTCGGGGGATTCTCGTCTGCAGGACGCTCGCCAAAAATGTCTGGCTTCTCCATCATGATATGCTTGAGCGCACCATGCCCAGACCCTTGAGGGGTTGCGAACAAGGTGGTTGCGAATAAGTCATATGTCACATCAGTCATGACGCGCATTTGAGCGGATATGAGCGGCAGCGCGTACCTGCTTCGAGTGCAATGATCCCATCGTCCCAAGAGGTATCGTACGGTTTGACCAAATATCTGTACCGGGCCATGACGGGGACGGATTGAGGGAGGAAAAAAAAAAAGATGTGGCATGGATTTTGCTGGCAGGGGAGAGAGACACATACCCTGACAAGTTGGTTTCATCGAGACCGCCGCCAGAGCCCACGACTACGATATCGAACGCGGGCATGGATGGGGGGGGGCACGGATCGAAACGAGCACCACTGAATGAGTGAAGAGAGTATGGTGTCTGGAGGAGAAACCAGTTAAAAGGGGGGAGGGGTTAAATAGCCTTCGCGCT
>JBBPRX010000367.1:0-16262 GCA_038093195.1 Boletus fagicola
ATGAGTTCTAAAATGTGGCTCCTGAGGTTCAAGAAGGTCCCATCCAACTCGCGAGCTCACCATGTAGGTTGCTCATTTTCCATCTTCATGCCTACTCTGATTGGTGGCCAGGCCAACCACCAGCCATACAGAGATTCTGCCGCAGCACACGATGACAGCCACCATGCCCCATTGATTCCCATATCCCCTCCGTGGTCACCAGATAGCATGGATTGTCTGTTAGGACTGTTCTGAACTCCCGGAGGTAACTCCGATGTTCCGGAGTTTCGGAGGAGTTGAGACATTGGCTTCACCATATGTGGTGCACCCTTGCTGAGTCTCGGTTGTCTCAGTATTTTGGAGGGATGCAAAGAGAACTGGAGGTAGACTTGGAGGGAGGTGTCAGGTGTCAAGTTTGATATTTGAGCTGAGCTCGAGTACAGAGTATCTATGAGTTTAAGTAGGTTGGAGGTACACAGGATTTTATGGAGGTGAGTAAGTGTCCGGGAGGAAAGAAGCCGGAGCTGTGCTACTATGCGAGTACAGGAATGGAGGTATCTACAGAGTGGGACTAATACGGATATAGTAACTATGTACTGGGGTCAAAGTCTGGAGGTGAGGAGTTGAGTTCTGGGCGAGAACATGCCGGAGGACGAGTGGAGAGGGTCGGAAGGAGTGCCTGGAGGCTGGAGTTGTATTTGAGAAGTATGGTATGTGACATTATCGGACATTTCTATGCCCACAAGAATTGGCACTTTGCCAATCGTGATGAATGCCAACGGTTCTTTACTGAGCTGGCCAACCACTTCAATGAGAGATGGCCAATGAGGGAATGCATTTTTCCTAACTTACCTTTGGACATCGTGTTGGACTACAAGCAGGAGCAAGAGCTAAAGAGGAAGAAGGACTGCCTTCGCTACGTGAGCCCTACTTGCGCTTGTCATGATCATCACTAATAGCCTTACCTTAGCATATGGTTCACCTTTGGAAATGGGTTTCTTACAGTCAGCATCACTTTGAAGTTGAATTTAGCATCCTCAGAGTCTCTGATGAATGAAGAGTGGCCATACCTGTCTGTAGGATCCATGTAGCACTTGCTTTGAGTTACTGTACCCAGACGAATGAGTTGTCAAAAAAGCGGCCTGCACTGATTCATGTAGTAATGAGAGATTTTGAATAAAGAACAAGTCCAACATGCGGGTTGATGGCCTTGGTGTCTCTGAGGTAATACGCACAAAATACAGAGGAATCAGCATGATACAGTTCTGGCAGAGTATCTGGCTCAAGATGACATTACACCTGGTGCTAGTATGCCCCTCAGGCCTCAAGACACTTGGATGATTGGCCTGCCACATTGATTTCATTCCAATGACTTGGTAACAGCTGTGTCTGTAGGTTGGGGCGTAGCATAGTGTTAGTTGAGACAGAAGAGTTGTCCTGATTAGACATGCAAGGCTGAGGTGCCAACCTTCCAAAGCACTTGATAGGAGTTGCATAGCAATAGAGCCCACTATGGTCATGCACCATTTTATCATGCCGATACAAAAATGGAAACAAGCAGCTATACACTGAAGACAACATGTACATCTTCCTGTTGTAATGAGGCCCACACTCATGACTTTCTCGGTTGACATTTCCTGTGTTAGTGATTGGGCCAAAAGTGTGGTAGCATTGACAGTGTTTCTCTCCCAGCCAACACATTTCTCTCCATCTACGATCCATATCCGGCCAATCGGTGGCACCATAACTGACTGCAAAAGTAAGCATGGCCAACATTATTCATGCACATGTGGTTTGTGATTTACCACTTTGCAATTACACAGATGTCTCCGACCTCATGGGCATCTGCTGAACAGGAGGCCTTCCTGCAAGGATTTTACGCTGAGTTTGTGCAATGTCAGGCAAAGAGGGACTACAGTAACTTCTGGCAGCTGTTTTACGAGAGTTGGTTTGCAAAGTTCCCTGAGTGCGCCATCATATTTCCCGACATTCGTGGCGACGCTGTGCTCACAGAGGACCAGAAGATCACAGTAGCCAAAGTGGTTGAAACTAGGAAGGATGTGTGTACCAAAAAGCATGTCCTAGTTCGTCTACCTAATAACCAATGTAGCAGCTGTGTAATAAGCTACACAACATGTGGGGGAGCAAAAAGAAGGCACGGCAAGCGAAAGACACTGATGCTAAAGCAACTGCTACACTGATAGCGGATTTGATTCAGTCAAAAGAGGGTCAGAAGCGGAAACCTCAGAAAATAAAGGCTTACCTGAGCCTCTACTATGAGGAGAAGATGTGACCAATGGTTGAGGGCACGCATGAAGTTGAAAAAGATGATGCTATGACCGCAATGGCATCTCAGGGATCACAAGGGTCAAAGCTTCCGCCTACACTCACCACCATTGTGATGAAGACACGGAAGATGTTCAAGATGGAGTCTCCCAACATTATGACAAAGGTTGAGGAGCGATGGAAGGAGATGGTGGCTGATATTGAGCAGAAAACCGAGCGCAAGGTGAAGGATAAGCAATAGTGAGTTAGAACAAAATGGGTGTTGAATGGGACTTACATGGCTGGATAGCTACATTGATCGACTGGTTCTGATGCTTGTGCAGTTCTTGACTGGGATGCAGAAGATGACCGGCTGGTCATTTAGTGTCTTGATGGGGGGGCCCTTGCCAGAGAACAGAGGGAAGATCGAGGCTTGTAGTCTGCATGTTGGTGTTACAGATTTGGGTAGTGTGTTCGACCAGGCTTACCCAGATTTTAACAATGGTATCATGCGGCCATACAAGGAATTCCTGGACCATGTACCTGGTAAGTGGCTTAAGCTGTGAGGGAGCTTTGCTGGGAACGACTGAAATTGTACCACAGCATTGTCAACGAGAGGACCTTAGGAGCCGGCCGCAGTAACTGCGAAATCAGATCTTGAATTGGCAGGCATGGATGCTACCACTGTTGATACAAGGACGCCACAACTGGAACTTGAATCAGGGCCGGCATGCCCTAGTACATATGTCAACAGATAACCTGTTTGTGATGACACCTAGTGCTGGATCTACAGTGGCTGAGTCCACAGCATGAGCTCCACCACCACTGGAGTTGGCCTCATATGGGCAGTCTGATTGGTCAGCTTTGGCCATGCTCCCTGCCTTGATTCTGGACCCTCCGGAGATTGCTGCTACCCCAGACCAGTTCACATTCAACTTCGGCCCTCTGACCACAATTGATTCCCTGGACAACTTTCTGGCCAAGTATTCACCAGAACCTCAGCTTCAGCATCTCACAGCAGGCAATGTCTCGTGTGCCAGTATGTCCACAGGCAGTGGCAACAAACTGGCCATGCTTGAGCACATTGTTGCTGCAGCCTCCACACAGGTTGCATCTCTCACATGCATTGAGGGAACATCTGTGGTGCAAACCTTGGCCATCCCTTCCACCACACAGATTCCTGTGGTCAACACGACGACCACTCAGACAAATACCTTGGCAGCTACCTCAGCTCCATCAACCCAGTCAGACCCACTCAACACGGTGACTGCTCAGACAAATACCTCGGCGGCTACCTTGGCTCCATCAACCCAGTCAGACCTGCTCAACATGGCGACTGCTTAGACAAATAACTTGGCAGCTACCTCATCTCCATCAACCCAGTCTGACCCACTCAACATGGTGACTGCTCAGACAAATACCTTGGCAGCTACCTCGGCTCCATCGCCCCAGTCAGACCTGCTCAACACAGCAACTGCTCAGACAAATACCTCGGCAGCTATCTCAGCTCCACCGACCCAGTCAGACCTGCTCAACATGGTGCCTCAAATGCCTGTGGCCTCATCTCAGCAAAATGACCCACCACGAGCAGATGCAACCCTTTTGGCAACCATACCTGAAACAATCAAACCCAGGCCGATTCAAACAGCCTCACAAGGGCTATGCAATGGTGATGTGGGCTCATCCTCAGTGCAACCTCCCCCAGTTGACCCCACACCATCATTGGTACCTCCTTCCATGGGGCGCGATGGGAAACATACCCAGCAGCCATCAAAGCGGAACCAGGTGGCGAATTTAATTGGCACATATGACAGCACTCCCAGTAAATGCTCAGCTGTGAGTGGGGCTGTCAAAACTGGTGGGGCCAAGTACGTGTCAGATTGTGAATATCCGGCCGTAACTGACATGTATTCTAGGAAACAGAAGACAAAGTAGGTAGCTCATCCCTCCCATTTTTCACATGCATTGTGAATGAATTAAATGGGATTATCATTTCATACGAGTAATATGTCTGTAACTAGCCTACATCAACTTGCATAACATTAAGTCTGAGCTGGCAAGATTACAGAGAGGGACTGGACTGGCGCAAGCACAAATGATATATCAATTGAATGATGCTAGACCATAGCGATCAGCGCTTCTTGGTGTTTTGGGTAGCAAGGATGGTCTATGAGATTGTAAGTTTACTAACCTGTGCTCAGTCACTGTGAAGGCTCACCCGCTTACGCCAAGCGACAAGCATCACTGTGAGATGGTATGGCGAACCTTGGATTTTCGTAGCCCTAGGCGGTGAGATGGGATTGGAGAGAATGAATATGTGCCTGTTGGGCTGTGAGTTCAAGTAATGTATCAGTGAGTGATATATCACCCAGATGGTGTGAACGGGTGAACCTGCAAGCAACGATGGAGTGATGTATCAGTCGGAATGGGCAGAAGGAAATTGAATAGACATACCAAGTGGGTGATATATCACTTAGATCGTGTGAGCGGGTGAGCCTGCAAGCAATGATGTGGTGATATATCAGTCAGATCATCAATGGGAGTTGAGGAGTAGCACAGTGATGTATTAGTTGGATTGGATAAAATGAAATGGAACACATATACATACATACCGAGTGGGTGAGTGGGTGAGCCTGCAAGCGATGGCAGTGATATATCAGTCAGATCCGTTAAAAGGAAATGGAATGCACTTGCTATCGGAATTGTGGTTATCCACTAAGTCCGATTATGGATTTTCTATATCCATTTCTTTATCCTTCACAATTCCTTTTATTCTCACTATTCATATTCTTTCGCTATTGAGGGTTAACCATATGTCTATTGACATATTCTAGGTCCTGTGACACATTTGTGATCACATGACAGAACCGGTCTGGTCTAGACTGTTGTTCTAGGACCTTTATGACCTTGACGTCATACCCTTCACCCTAATATGTTCTAGACTTATGTTCTAGACTATCACATGACTGTATCATGTCATATTCTGTGATCAGGAACCAGGGTATCTTACCCAGGATATAGGGCTTATTTATGATGTCATACCCTTATCTTCAGGATATAGGGTTTTACTTCTCATGGATTTATACGATAGCTTTATCGTCCAATAGCGTTACAACCCATAGACCAGGGTTCAGGGTATTGCCTACTTAGGTTTTGTCTTCCTCATACAGACAGGACACTTACTATACTTGTCAGACACAGCTTGGTCTGTGCACCATGTATGAGACATATATATAGTGGGCCTTACTGTCCACTTTCTATAGTGTTTATTGAACATGCCCTTTGGCACATTTACTCCCTTCTCAAGTCCTCTTCCATAAGGACTTCAATAACTCGATCATAGCCTTCTATTAGGCTTTCCTCATACACTTCTAGTCCTCATCACTCCTCTCTAGTGACTTGCACTATCAAGTCCTTCCTTGGACTACTCTGTCTACTCGTCATACCTCAACTCTTGTTATTGGTGTCAGAACCCCTACACCATTTCCTCTTTGCTGTTCACCTCTGTCACAGTACTTCTATTCGGATTACCAGAAACTCTTGTCCAGTTTCAATAGCCCGGACATCACATACACAGTTGGTACACTCAGCTGATTTAGCGCAAAACCCAAGTCCATTCACTGGGAAGCTGTGAAATGTGTACTGCAGTACATACATACAAGCTACCAAGGACATAGAACTCTGATTTGATGGAACGGAACTCTCCACAGACATGGACTTCCATGGCTACTCCGATGCTGGTTGGTCTCAGGAGTTGAACAACTCCCATTCCACCTCCACCTCCAGTTTCGTTTTTATCAGCAATTGCGGAGCTATTTCCTGGTCTAGCAAACTACAAAGCATGGTGGCCCTCTCCACTACGGAATTGGAATACATCAGACTTAGCAACACTGGACAACACTTGGCTTGGCTCTGATCCTTCTTTGATGAGATTGGGCATCCACAGAAAATGACAAAATACCACCTACTCCGGAAGGAGTTTTCACCTCTCTGAGCCTCTGAAGGACTTCCATAGTCACTCCATCTACTCCAAAGGTCTGGAGTTATTACTCCGGAGTTTAGGAGTTCTAACTCCTAAATGTTCCCTTCTCCTTTATGCTGCAGGGCTGCTGCTCGGCTACAGACATTACCATACTTTTCCCTTCCTCCGTTTTCCCTGACAGTTGTTGAGGTACGAGTGTGCCTCCACCATACAGTATTTAGATTCCTACTTCTCTTCCCAGCACCTCAGTTGTTTTCGCCCCATTGGCAACAGCTGAGCTCTGGTACGAATAGCACCAGACTTGCTCCGCTAAACTCCAGACCTTTGGACCTCCGGATTTTGACAATTTCCTGCTGTACCATGCCTAATGATGTATATTTTGTTCTGTCTCTTGCTTGTGTAAATGAACACAAACAAATTGAATTAATCATAGCATGTTTTCACAGGGAGTCAAGACCCATTTTGGCTGGTCGAAGAGGAAATGCCAGTCATTTCGCACTACAACAGATATCAGTACAATTGACTTCGAACACGACCAACATACATACAATGCATCATGTTATACCCCGTGTCGATGTTGAGTTCTCTATATTCAAGCCCCCAGACATACTCTAATTTCATGAGCTACAGGTCGGATGGAGTGAGTACAGTCACATCATATAGTAAACTCGCACCATTTTGTGATCAGTTGCTTGGGCTACAAGGTGGCATGACTGGGCCAGGTCGGGCCAGTTGGTCACAAGACAATGACCATCATTGGGGTCAGCGCTACAAGGCAGATCTTTCTGAGAACTAGTAATGGTCTTTGTCTTCTTCCTGATTTTTGGAGTGGTGTGGGTTTCTAAGTCTTCACGTCTCTCATCCACTGGGTCATAATTTGGCGAAGAACTCCTGTGATGGTGAATCAGTAAGATAAAGTTGACTACATACCTGAGATGGAAGTGATGGCCAAAAGATCAAAGACAAGCATAAAAACCTTGCTTATCTTAGACTGATATCACATTTCCTAATCACCCATGCGCCAACTATAGACGAAAGAACAGCCACTTGCCAAAAAAGAAAAAGAATCCCCGGGGATCCAGGCACACAGCCAATGTCGTGCAAAAGCTCGCCTTTTATTAGACTGGTAACCAATCCGTCTAATGAGGCAAGCCGGTCTATTGACAGCTTGCCTCATCACCTGTGTGTCACCATTAAGGTAATATATTAGTAACAATTATGAGACCTAACTTTCTCGCTAGTTAGTGGTGCTATTACGTTCTACAGCACTGCAGCAATACATGTGCCACTCAGCAGTCCCTTGGTAAGGTATCCTAAGGTAGCTACCTAGGTCTGAGAGATAAGATAAGATTAGTTACAATCTCACTTATCATAGGATGCGTCGGCCATATCTGCTGCATTTGCCGCATCTTGTAACATGTGTCCTCACTGTTCGCTTATGCTACTGTGCCACCACGACGTCGTGCCTGCCTTGCCCCGCCACCACCAATGATAACGAGTGCATCTAGCTCATTTCTCCCTCATCCCTCGGTACCTTTCCACCCCCTTTTCACCTAACATATGTTTTTATACTACTCTAGTACAATATATGCTACTAAACAATGTCTAACACATGGTCTGTGCAGTCGATTCAATAGCCAGTCAGGCTGCGAAATACAATCTCTGCCATGTCAGCAGACTTTCAACCTCAGGTAGTCACCATACCACACTGTGGCCTCAACGGCATCGCTCTCGATGGCAAGTAACGCCATTCCCCGGGTTCTTTTCTCTCTGCCCTGGCCCTCTGCCGACAGTCATAGCAGAGAACTGGATGACATATGCTCCCATGGGCTGACACCATCGCTACCGTCCTGGTCGTTGCCATGGTCCATGTGCAAGATGGTCTGTGCACGATCTTATGATATGTTTACCTTGTGCACATGCTCACACCAAGCGACAGGTTTACCGACTTTCTCTGACCCTTTGACAATGACATGGTCAAGAAGATGTGCTCGTCGTCTGGCCGCGTCAAAATGACGGTCATGTCTGCTAGCTCTACGCAGACGTCTGTAGCATCTTTCATCCAGATTTGCAAAGACCGTATTGAAGCTGAGCAAAATCTGTTTGAAGAAGCCACTGATGGTGTGTGTTATCCATGCTATTATGATATGTTCGCCTTGTGCATGTACTTGCACCAAGCAGTAGGTTTACCAATTCTGTCTGGTCCTTTGAGCATTAGCCAGACCACACGTTACTGTAGTCTATCCGACACTTCACTTCTCGCACTTATGCTTACAACCACTTAGTCATGCATATTGACTAACTCTATTGTGTCTATGGAAACTGGCTTATTAATCCTCCTCGCCTTCCTCCTCGCCTTCCTCCTCGTCATTGCTACTACTGGTATCTATAGTCTTCTTTGATGTGGTTTGTGAGTTACTACTGTGAATACATCGTGGCTGATAAACCTTCTCGCCTGCTGCCTGCCACGCATTGTTCTGAGCAGTCCGAGCTGTGAGCTCCTCATCCATGAGTTTCACCCATTTGCATGTCTCTGATTGCAAGGCATTAAGCAGCTTCTCAACTTCCTGCCTACCACCAATCTTTGCCGGGTTTCACACATGTCCAGATACTGGCCATCCAATCAGAGCAATGCTGTAACATTCAACGATCTGTAGCTCATAGTTTGTGTAGTTCATCTTGACCTTCTTTGTAATCCGATGTTCACTCAAGATGTCATCTAATGTAAAGTAGATAAGTTTTGGTCATAACAATGTATCGGACGCAATAAAAACTTACTGAGTTCGTCTTGGATGATGGTGTGACAATCACTTATGACATGGTTAAGTATGCATTGCCGATTTGCGATGGCAGGAGCATCTGACATGTCTAATAGTTAGCACATAAGAAATAGATGAGTAGAATGCTTACCAATTCCACTAACAACCCAAGATTTGAGCCTAAGTGCCAAGCAGCATGGTTCAACATCAAGAACTGCACGCACGAATTTTTCAGCTTGCTCTGTGAAAAAAACCTTTGGCTCAGCGTGATCTTTGACGGTTCCTCAAACAGCAATAAAGAAGCCCTCCATGCCAGTCTTGGTACAGAGTGCTGTCCACTGAAATCATCCACTTAGCGTGTGCAACATTAAAAAAAGGGTAATGGATGAACCTCCTGATCCATCTTTGAAAACACAGCAGTGACAGCTTGGTTAACAGCCTTGGGATTTGCACAAGCAGGCGGAGCCTGTGCCTCACGAGCTGCTTGCACTTTGGCTATCAAGCCTTGCTTCTGGGTGGGGGTGAGCTTCCAGTACTCAGCCAATATCTTGTTCTTGAATCTCGCCACAAAGGCAGGGAGTTTGAAACGATCCCCCCTTTCACAGCCCGAGTTGACTTCACTCAACTTCTCCTTCAAGAAGGCATTCCAGGAATTTACACATCAACGCTTATGCAATGCAGAGTTGAGGAACAGCTGTGTGTTCATCCACTTGAGTGTCCTAGTAATCCAATGGTAAATAAATTTTATGAATAGAATAAAGGAAAAATGGGTGTGTACCGTCCATGTTTCTTCGCAAGGTCAACCACTTCTTTGGTGAATAATTGATGCATACTCATGAGGTCTTTTCCAAGGGCAAGATGTCGCTTGCGACATTCATCCCTTTGGGATTGTGTCTGTTTAGCACGCATGCGCTTACCGTTGATGGTCCTGCCAGCTCATGCCATTGAGACTTGTGGTTCTGGGAGGTAAAAAATTCATACCACTTTATATACAGCGGACCTAGGGAAGGGGTTGAAAAACAAGTGATCCAAACAAAGAAAAAAATGTAGCATGACAGAATCAACCTAAGCCATCCCTACCTGGGTCAGGTAATCATTAAATTGGATTTCAGAGATAAAAATATGATTTACCATTGGCGCTGTCTTGCGATGATCCTTGGTTGCCACCGTCATAATTTGAAGTATGGGACTGAACAACTCTTCAGGGATGCCGTTCTTGGCCAGATTAACCATCCAACACTCTGGCTCATACCCACGAGCTTGGTAAATGCCCATTCAAATCTCATCGAGTGTAGTAGAGCTGACTCAATGTCCTGCAAGCAAACTGTTAATTTCAGACGTGATGTGATCGTATCCAGCATCCCTGGTTTGAGTATGGCCAGCAGCAAATGGATCCATTGCCATGAGATAGAAGTTGTTCGTCACAGCAAGTCCATCATCTTGGCTGCGCAAGCGTGTTTGGACCTGTATATTGCCAGCATGAGGTGCGGTCAAACCAGAATGCACGGGGTATATTTTTGGATACACCGCACTGGTTTACATGTTTGAATGGACATGTTTTGATGTGGAATGGAGGAGTTTGGTGATGGAGTGAGGAGTTCAGGATCAAACGACCAGGTCTTCTTGATACCTGGAACAGAGCCTGAGCATGCCTTAGCCGCCTCGACGTCATCCATGGTGATTAATTCAATCAGCTTTCTCTTTGCTGCCCAAGGAGTTTTCTTCATTGAGCTAGCAGCAGGAGTGGTCAGCACTGGTGCCGGGGTCTGGACATCCTCAGCTGTGATAAAATATTTGGTAACCTTGTTCTTGTGTGCTCTAGGCTGTGCTGGTGGTGTCTGAGTGGGGAACCTTGTCTGCGCCACAACAAAGACCGGAGCCTTTCTTGTTTGGCGAGGCAGTTTGCATACAGTTGGCAATGCAGGGATGGGCATGGAGTCACAGTGCTTGGGACTCAGAGTTCCTGGGCTGGAACCGGAGCTAATGGAAATGGGGGATGTGCGGTCGCTCTTGTCATCACATATTTCAGGCAACAGTATCATGAAATTTCCAATCCGTTTTGTGGGCCCTGACATGCAGCCAGAACAAGTCACCACGATGTCGTCTGCAAGCAGCCCAACAGTGGGGGACAACGGTGTTTCTTCTCAGTAGCGGTCACAGTCCCTAATAGTCACGTTCCGAGAAGACTCGGGAGGGATGATGAAGGAGGGCTTGAGACAGTCAGACATGATGGACAAGTCGATGGATTGATGATTGTCTGAAACGAAGTGGAAAGTGTTGGAAGTCGAGGTCGAAATGTCAGAATATCACCTAGGAAGGAAGAATGAGTCGCAGAAAGTTGCCTAGAGAATGAGGTATTGCCAATAGAGAGTTCGCAACAGAGCAAAAGAGTGGGAGTTGAGTGGATCAAAGGATCCGGGAAGAGAAAGGGCGAGTGAGTGGTTGTGTGGCTAGCAGAAATGCTCTCATCGAGATAAAGTCCTGTTCAAGTCAGAATCATGGAATGAACTATCTTGAGTGAATAACAGACATACTTTTTTCCATCGAGGGAGGAAGTTCAACCGAACTCCATCTGAACAAGTGTTCACAAAGTGCTGGCAAGTACTCTGTCACGAAAATGTTGTTAATGCATTGTACACATGCTTGTTCCAACGTGTCATTGATTCCATGAGACAGTGTGATCGACAGATTCGCCGCAGGGAAACTGTAAAGCGATCCCTTCAACTTTTTGAAGTCAAAGGAAGTGGTCATCTTGATCTCTATGTGCGCCTTTTAAAATAAAACTCAGTACTTGTGTTCAACTACTGGGATGTACTTATGGGCTCCTGGCATAAATTCAAGTAATCAAGACAGGTGTTGTAGAGGGAACAATTCTGATAAGTGCGAGACATGACTGGGAGTGATGATTGTTATAAACACGTGTAGATGTATCCAACTGGTTTGCTAAGTAGGGTCATGTCATAAGATAAGGCTGGGGGAATGCAGTTCATCCGAGTCGCAGTACGGTTCATCTGGGTTATCAACTGCAGTTGCGGTTTGAAATAAAGTCGTTAGCGTGTTCAGGGAGATGAAGAGAAACACCTAGCATTCAAACAACTGAACTACAATGGCGAGGTGACAGTTTGAGAACCCTGCACTGTGTAGCATGAACATCAATAAGTTGAGCATTGCTGTGTGAACTCAGATGGGTCCGAGTTGAATTTCCAAGCATTTGAAGTTGCTCGTGGTCCCAGCATCTAGGAATGTTGCACACTGTCCGCCAATTTGTCTCCACCTTGTGTATGAGCGTAATGGTACAAGTCGTTGTGAGCTATCTGTTCAAAATGTGTGCTGAATCACGATGGCCTGGTTAATACATCAATTGATTCCCACCTAATGGTCCAATGTGGCAATCGCGAGTTTCATTGCTTCACTGGGCAGAAATACATGCTAGTTGATGCACTCAAGGCAGTTCATAAGATTAATCACATTGGTAACATCCTCCTCCTCCTCCTTGTCCCCGCTGTCAGCTTGTCCGCCTTCCTCTTGTACCCTACCCTCGGGTATCTTACCACTGTACCTGTCCAACTTGTGAATCTTGCGAAGGACTTGGCGATGGATGTTATTCACGCGATGTCGCTCGGCATAGAACAGCCACATCTCTGCAGCAAGTCCATCGGAACCAGTGTCCCAAAGCTTTTCCTCGGCTGCCGCGATCTGCTTCTCATCATGATCAACCCAGGCAGCAAGTCGATGAACCTCAATGTTTAGGCAAATGATTTCTTCCTTTGACTGTAAGCCCTTGAAATATTTCATTGACATTTCACAGTTGGCAGGTTGAGCCCAGGGTTTCGTGAGCACATCAGACTGAGAGATTTTGAGGAGGGAAAATTCCCCAAGGGTACTGTAGCTAACAATATCAGAATACTCGAGTTTCGGGCAGGGCAGCTTTTGGCGGGGTGCAAGTTTATTGTAGCGATCCAGTGCCATGTGAATTGCAGCAGATTTGCTTTGGAAAGTTCAAAGAGACGTTGCACAACCAAGCCCTCGAGCTCTTCAACGGCACAGATGAAAGTACAATGTTTGGCGTATTCCTGAACAGTGACATACTCTGGATCATCGGGCAACCAGCGAGTCTGAATACTATGCAGCTGCTTGAAGTGTTCAACAACATTGAGTTGAAGCTCATATTTGCACTGCACTGATGAATATTTGGCGCTCACAGCATTTGAACATTGCCGGGTTACATAGCTGAGGCCAGACTCAGGAGTGAAGTTGGAAGGGGTGTATGTGAGATACAGCGAGTGCATAACACTGGCATAAGTTTTTCTGGAGGAAGGTAACCATTTGTTATGAAGGGAAATGTTCAATTACTTACTTAGCAAACTGCGGCTTCTCAAGTTCTGCAACATACACGACGGAAATTGACGTGGTTGCCGGCTCAGATGCACAGTCCTTCAGATACGCCAATTCCTCCTGACGCCACATCTCGAATTCCACGTCATCGAAGTTTGTGAGGGCTTTGAATTTGGCCAGATTGACCATATACTTGCTGACGAGATCCAGCACTTGTTTGTAGTTGTTATAAAGGAAGCGGCCTATTTGTACATGAGCACAAAGGTTAGCATAACATACAAAAAACATACTGAGCTTGAGATACTTGTCAGAGTCCCATTGGTCAAAATGTAAATCAAGGAACTGCCACCAGTGGAAAAGTGATGCGTGTCAGATGAGTGGTGCCGTGCTATTGGAACTGGAAAAGATACGTTCACAAGTCTCTAGATCTTCATTTCCAAATCCTTGCAGATAGAGTGGATGGTTCTGCAGTTGGCACAGACGGTTGTGAGCGAACCCATGGAATGCATTGACAACAACCCTGAGACCCACTCCCTTTGCCTGCTGACCAAGGGCACTTTTGGAAATGGTTATGCTCGATGTGCATCTGATGTCATGACCGATGGCATGATCATTATCGCAGAAGTCTAGAATCTGATTGATTGCTGCTAAACCATATTTCGTGCTACAATGTACATCAGCTGTGATGGCAAATAAGTACAGAATATGATGACATACAGCTCACCACTGCACTTCATTTCGGCTATGCACTCGACAAAGCCATGCTGACAGGCTAATACAAAGATACCTTTTTGTTCAAAAACATGAATCTTGTCTTCTTTGGCAGCCTTGGTGGCACTCCAATGGGACGAGCAGGTGTTGGCCTTGGCGTTAGGGTCCTTCTCGGGTACCTTGTGTGCATCATTTCTAAAGTGCTCCACATTGTCGGTGGGAATGAAATAATCACTCTGGAAAGTTCGAGGGTCAGCTGACCCAGAGCCATCGAGCCGCTTTGCAGAAAAATTGCCATCCATGTTGTGCAAGCGAGTGGGAGATAAAGCGGCCTCAGTGGACACCTGTAACTATGTGAGAAACTCCAATATATCGCTCAGTGACAGTACCTTAAACATGCATGGCGGACAGGCACAGCTACATAAGCCGCCAAGCAAGACCATGGCAATCCAGAGCTTGGCGAAGAGTAATTTGAATCCGGTGCTTGATGGTGAGGTATACATCAAAGGCTGCAGCAAACTGGTTCCGCAGGTGTCGCATATATGAAGTCTGATGGGCCAAAGCATTAGTCAGGTGAATTACATGAATTACATACCTACATTTTGTAACACGCACAGCACCTTGACCATCGCCTGGATATTAAATGATGATTGTCAGCAGCGTAACTGATGATAGAGTTCCAAGCATTCTAACTTGATAGCAATGATGGGCTGCATGGGAGAACACCCAAGCAAGCCTACACGTATTAGTGCAGTGTTGGTGAGTTCATCCTCTCACTGAGTTACCGGAAGTTGTTTCATGAAGTCTGTATAGGTGATGTTAGTAAGGTGGAGCGCAGGTGAGGGTTCACATGCCAATGACACCAATCGAATCCACATGGAAAACATGGTGTGTGCCCTCATCGACCTGCATCGTCACACCAGTTCCATGCCTCCACATGAGATATTGATCGATGAGAACAGAGAGCTGATCTTCCCAAGCTTTGTGGATATGTTCATTTCATTGCAGGCAGGTGCACTTGTCATACCGTCACATCACAGCATTCCTGTCATTGCCTCAGTGAATGGGATGCCACAGAGATGCCAAACATACATGTGAACACCAGGTCTGAAATATTTCAAGAATGAGCGGGGGAGGTCCTCCACATTGTCATCAGCATTGTTGTTGTTGTTGTTGTTGTTGTTGTTGCCCATATAGCCATCCCCATTTATTTGCTCAGTGGACAGTTCCTTGTCAAAATCTTGATTCCAGGCTGTTGTCACCGTTGTGTTCTGAGAAATCCCCAACTTCTAATCACGCTTCTGTAAGTCGTTCCTGCAAGCACCTTGCTTTTGCTAATGTTCCATCAATGAGCAGCAATAAGGGACAAAGAACCATTGACACACACCAGCTTCTTCAAACAGCTTTCGCTCAACTTCAATATGGTCTTTGCAAATCTGGGTGAGAGACGCTACAGATGTCTGCGTAAAGCCACTAGCAGACATGACCATCATTTTGACGCAGCCAGACAATGAGCGCATCTTCTTGACCATGTCGTTGTTGAAGGGTCAGAGGGAGTTGGTAAACCTGTCGCTTGATGTGAGCATGTGCACGAGGTAAACATATCATAATACTGCGCACAGACCATCTTGTGCATGCACCATGGCAACGACTGGGACGGTAGTGATGGTGTCAGCCTGCGGGAGCATACATATGTCGTCCAGTTCTCTGCCATGACTGTCAGCGGAGGTCCAGGGTGGAGGGAAAAGAACCCGGGGAACAGTGTTACTTGCCATCAAGAGTGATGTTGTCAAGGCCACAGTGTGGTACGGTGACTACCTGAGGTTGAAAGTCCGCTGACATGGCAGAGATTGTATTTCGCAGCCTGACTGGCTGTTGAATTGACCGCATGGACCACATGTTAGATGTTGTTTAGTAGCATATATCATACTAGAGTAGTATAAAAACATACTGTCAAAATCCAGAGGTCCGAAGGTCCGGAGTTTAGTGGAGCAAGTCCGGTGCTATTTGTACCGGAGCTCAGCTGCTGCCAATGGGGCGAAAACAACTTTGTATTTACCTATTCATACCAGAGCTAAAGTACATTAGTCTAGGAGTAAGTAATGTATAGAAAGCAATTCACCTCAGCTGCTGCCAATGGGGCGAAAACAACTGAGGTGCTGGAAGAGAAATGGGAATCTAAATACTGTATGGTGGAGGCACACTCATACCTCAATAACTGTCAGGGAAAA
>JBBPRX010000368.1:0-16258 GCA_038093195.1 Boletus fagicola
TATATTGCTAAGGATGATGTAGGTGACATAATCAGATAGTTTTGAAGCACAGCATTCATCAGAATCTTATGCTATTTACTAAATAGTGACTGACAATATCATGGTCAAATAAGTGTCCCAATGACATATCATTTTAATATGGTTATATCCTAGTGCCATGGCAACCAAATCACATGACCAAGGGCTCATTGTCAAGGTGGGGGTTAGGGCTATCAATGTCCCAGCAAGCATTAGGGTTATTCACTTTTGGTTCTCTTGCACCTATCAAATTCTTCCAAAACAGCCCAACATTGGGACACTTTTGTGAGCCACTGTATCTTGTACAATGTTAAGTCCAACTCTGGTGTGATGTCTCTAAAGATGCAACTCTGGATTTCCGGACATTTACCTTTACTACCTTCTGTTTTCTCTCTCTCTCATAAATACTTCCTGTCATCTCTTTTTAGTATAGTTCCGCTCTTAGTTCCTCTCCGATCCTCTGCTCGCTTAGGAGCACAGCTCCAGTTATTCCTCACCTCCGGATCTTTACCAATCTGACTCCATTCCATTAGTAATCCTATGACTCTCCATAGTACAGTATATAAACTCCCTCACAAATTGGGACCATTAGACTATTGGCAAGGGCGCACCACACACGGTGAAGCCAAGTTCCACCCCCTCAGTTGCTCCGAGAACCCAGATTTATACTGGAGTGCATGGACTTAACACCTACCCATTCAAGCCTCTGCAGTTCTGTGTGAACATGTATTTTCTTTGAGCAGTGAAACCAATATGAAGAAACAAAATCACATCTTGCTCATATTGATGAACACCTTGTAAATGCTTAAATTCTGATTGAAGAAAGATTGGCTAAATTTCACAGAAGGCTGGATCACACTATAGCATTAGGCTTTGCACCAAGGCATTTGGGGTGGAAATGAATGATTATGTGAAATTGGGAGAGGAACTCCGACCACAGGGCTTGCCAGCCAGTCAGGAGTTTAGAGATAACAAAATACTCAAGCTTCTTATGGTTGGTGACAACGTTGATTGGAGTACTGGAGCCTTCAAGGTAGTGGTGCCAAGTCTGGAAGGACTTGTGAATGGCAAGGAGCTCCTTATCATGGGTGTTGTAATTGAGCTCAGGTGCAGTGAGGATCCAAGAAAAGAAAGCAACTGGCCAGATTTCCTCATCCAGGCAATGGATGGAAAGAATACCAGTGATAGTGTAGTCTGATGCATCAGTCTCTATAATCATTGGAGCATCCGGAGCCCAATAGGTAAGGATTGGAGCTGTAGTGAAGGCCTTCTTCAGTTTATGGAAGGCAGAGTGACAGTCATTGGAGAAGTTCCACGGAGTGCCTTTATGAGTGAGGCAAGTTGAAGGAATAACAATATCAGAGTAATTTGCTATGAAGTGATGGTAGAAATTTGGAAACCAAGGAAATTTTGGATGTCCTTAACTTTTCAAGGCTCCAGCCACTCCTGCACAGTCTGCACCTTGTCTGAAGACATAGAGAGACTTGAGGGAGAGATATTGTAGCTGAGGTACTCGGTGGAGTCAGTGGACCATTCACACTTCTTGGGTTTTGTGTAGAGGTTGTGTTTGTGGAGTCTTTGGAGGACCTCCTGCACATGTTTCTTGTGGGAAGCCTTGTCCTTGGAGTAGATCAAAATGTTGCCCAAATACATAGACTATAATGCACATGTCTAGGAAATCAGCGAAGATGGTATTAACAAAATGCTGGAATGCTGCAGGGGCATTCATGAGACTGAATGGCATGACAAACCACTCATACAAGCCATAGTGCATCCGGAAGGACATCTTCCATTCATCTCCCTCAGCAATATGGATCAGGTGATAGGCATGCCAGAGGTTGATCTTGATGTATATCTTGACATGGCTTGGAATGTCTAGGTGGTTGGAGATGCAGGGGAGAGGGTAGCAATCTTTCTTCGTGATCTTATTGAGTCCTCAGAAGTCAATGCAAAGATGGAGGAAACCATCCTTCTTGTGGACAAAGAGGACTGGAGCTGGCGTGAGCAGAGGAGGAGGGACGAATGAACCCCATAGCAAGTGTCGTTCTAGGCTGGTCACACGTGACCTTTCGAGAACTTAGTCCGCACATGAGTCAGTGAGGTGGCGCAGCTTCTTGCTTCTTGCCACCTCGTCGCAGTGTCTGTAGCGCCTAGCTGAAGAGCATTATTGCTTCATCCTGTCATTTTTCGCATTCCCTTTCATCCATCTTTTCTTCTACCCTCTTTCCCAATGGAAGATCCCAATCTAGCAGTAGTCCCAGACTATAATACCACATGTGCAGAATGGACTCAACACATAGCCAGCTCTGGAGGCATCAAACAATCAGGCAGCCGTTTATGGTTTGCAGGTCTCTCCTCACCTGACAGTTTCATAGAATAATTCAATGAAAATTGTTCTTTCCCCCTTGTGAACATGTCTCACCACTCACCTTGTTCCAAACATGACGAGAGCTTTACTTACATGTTAGATGACATTGATTCCATTTCGGACAAGCTAGGAATTCCATGAGAAAAGTCGAAAGACCAGCCCTTTTCATCCACCACAATTAACATTGGATTCAAATGGGACTTGCACACTATGACTGTTTTGCTTGCCCCCCAGAAATCTGCAAAATATGTACTTAGCGACCATAGACAAATGGTTATGCCACCTGATGCACATCCTCAAAGATGTACAATCTCTATATGGCAAACCTCTTCACATGTGTGCAGCCCTGCTGTGTGGACGTGCCTATCTAACTGCTCTAGAATGCATGCTACAAGTATGCCATGACAAACCATTCATGTCACACCACCCCATAAACGGCATAGAAGCAGAACTTATGTGGTGGACTGAACATTTACAATGAGGTGATGTATTTTGCCCAATAAAACTCCCAGCGCAATTTTTCGATGCCCTAGCATTCTCTGATGGCAGCTCTGGTGTGGGCATTGGAATCATCATTGGTGAAAAATGGCATGCCTGGAAACTCCACCCAGAGTGACAATTCATCTGAGGAGCCCAATGAGATATTGGATGGGTGGAGGCAGTTGGTTTTGAACTCCTCACAGGTGTGGTTGAAGGATGGTGGAATGGAAGACACCGGAACGTTGAAACAAACTGTTATGATATACAACATTTTTAAACTTTTAATACTTTTACCTTGTACATCATTTTACATATCATTTCTTCAATGCATGCACATGACCATGGGAACACAAATGTGACTAGATCTCAGATCCATGACATCATTAACACATGACTTTAATTTCCGCTCTTCTCTCATGCATTACTTTTTTATTTCTCATCATCATTCTTCTTTTCCCACATTAGTTATCTTTATTACCAACTTCTCTCATGAGAAGCATGGTCCATGCACACACATGTACAGTATATAAAGTAGACACTTGACGACTGGCATCCCTAGTCTAATCCACTTGTTCATTACAAATCAAGGTGTGACTCTTCCCCTCTACTCTCATCAACGGTCCTCCTCTTTTATATTGTCAGATTAGTGCATCTGGAAAGATGTCCAGCCAGTGTTGTATTCTGAACCTTGTTCACAACACTTGGATTACACTGTTGTGCACTGCCTGGACTGTAGGGCAAAAGAGAACCCATTGGTGTTTACCAATTTTCATTTCTTCATTATGTCCACACCTTTAGGACGTGGGATTGAACCCAAGCTTTAGTTTCATAGCACATATTTCTCAGTCCCTCCCTTGAGGTGATACCAGCGTTGGGGTCAAGCCCAATTTGCTAAGAGCGATTGAGGAACTACTGTCGTTGTACAGCCTCGAGCCAAGCGTATTCTAAACACTGGTAGTCCTCGAAGTAATTCAAAAGGTAGAGCATCAGTTGAAGTAGTTTTCATAGTATATGTGTAGTTTCATTCCTGGTCACTGCAGCCCCCAGAGAACTTGTTACGCGTCATTTAGGAGATGCTGTTATTACCTTCAGTCGAAAAAGATTTACCTACACCCGTTCGCTTGTCGTATCCCCAGAGCTTGATTGGAAGATACCAATCAGTAAGGAACAATGGCAAACATTGACATGGACGAATTGGTAGAAAAGATGGCAGAACTGAACATGGAAAGAGAAAAAAATAATATAATAAAGAAGATACAGGATCTAAGAATGTGGGATGGAAACCGCACCAAATTTAGACTGTTGTGGGTCAAATTACAACTTTGGGTAGGAGAACAAAAATGCAAATCTGACAAACTATGAGAAATAGCTGTTCTCTCCCATTTAGAAGGAAAAGCCATGGGCTATGCCCAAATCACAATGGAATTACTACTTGATAGAGAAGAAGTAGAGGTTCTAGATCACAATGGAAAATCTTTGGGCAAACAAGGCGATATAGCATGGTTACAACAAAATATCAAGGACTACTTTCAGATTGATGTTCTAGCCCATGAATCACTCAAAAAGCTAGAAGTCCTACGCCAAAATGGCAAACTCATTGATATCTTTCTACAAGAATACGAAATCTTGGTGAAGGAAAGCGCAGTTGAATCTCACCATGCCCGGAACCTTCTAAAAAAGGCGGTAGACTTTAGAATCTATCAACAACACCACCTTCAAGGAATAGAAGTGTTCAGCTTTCATGATCTTTTAGAAAAGTACCGGATCATTGGCAGGAACTACGAGCAGATGGCTGTCGAAAGGGGACCACTGTCCAAATCATCCTACCTCCCTCGCCCTCCATGGCCTAATGGCCAATACTATTATCCACCACCATCACGGCCACCTCTGGGCCAAACTCCTTGTTTTACTCCCACTGGTACCCAACCTGGAAGAGGTGTGCCAATGTAGATAGACACACAACAAGCACAACCTTCCCACCCAGATACTTGCACTTGCTACAGATGTCAACAACAAGGCCACATCTGGCCAAATTCTCCCACGAATCCAAATCATAGGGAAAGACGTCCTTAGACAAGGCAACAATATATTTGGGATTACAACTCCTGGTACCTTTATAACCAATCCATCATTTCTGGCTCCTGCTGTTGCACAGGTGGCACAGCACCAAGGACACTATTTGGGATGGCCCCTTCCCATTCCCCAAGGAAACCATCAAATCACCCAAGCCACAGCAGTCAACTATATGACACCAGAGGCTGAAGCCTTTTATAGGGGCAAGTTTGAAGTAGAAGCCAAGCAGCGGGCTGCTCAGGCTTTAAAAGGACAGGGTTCGTAGGTGATGAGGGTCCCTGCGAACCACGAACTCTATGTACAATTTCTTCTTCTCGTATTCATACCAGAACGATGGATGAAAGTAGTAATACTTACATATATTGAAAACAGCCTGATAGATTGCACCAATTCAAACTTCCCTGTATGTACATTAGATGATGTTTTTTCACAATATGATATTCATTCCGAAAGGGCAACTCCTGAGAGTGCGATGCTGGAATTAAAACAAAGCATGCTTAATTCCCTTGTTCGGCAAGTTCAAAACTCTCCTATCTATAAATTCCTCAAAAATTCACCTACAGTATCTCCATTCGCACCAGTACTCTGTTATTTGGCGGTGAACTATCACTTAAAATGAGTATAATGATGAAAAAAGATGGCCAATGGCATAATCAATACATTCAGGCACTTTTGGATTCAGGTACTTTCCACACATTTATTGACAAAAAATATGTATTACAACATGGCATTCCAACATTCAAAGTAGACTGACCATTAGAGGTGAAAAACACCAACAGCTCTAATGGAGCTATAGAACAAGTAACCCATATGGTCACACTCATTATTACCATACAAGGACAATCAGAAGTTTTGGACACTTACATTTCTTGTTTGGGATCTCATCGACTAATCATCAGATATGATTGGCTATACTGGCATAATCTGGATGTTGATTGGGTGAACAAAAATAGTTCTTTTCCTTGATGCACTTCTTATTGTAAAATTATGGGATTAGGACCAGAGGTTATTCACTCTTCTACTGTACAACCGAACATTCATGTCATTGAGGAAGGACTAAAAGAGAAGGTTCCTGAAACATACCACGAGTTCCTAGATGTCTTCTCTGAAAAAGAATTGGAATGCATGCCTAAGTGAAAACCTTGGGATCATGCAATAGATCTTAAACCCGATTTTATACCAAAAAAAGATCGGGTCATTCTGCTTTCAGATGTTGAAATGGAGGTAGTTCATACCTTCATTGACAAAGAACTCAAAAAGGGTTACATTAGACCTTCAAAGTCTCCTCAAACGGCACCAGTATTTTTTATTCCCAAAAAAGACGGAAAAAGAGACTTGTTATGGACTACTAATATTTAAATGAAGGTACCATCAAAAATGTGTACCCGCTCCCTCTTTTTTCCACTCTCATTGATCGGCTGAAAGATGCCGACATGTTTACCATGCTTGATCTGCGATGGGGATACAACAATGTATGCATCAAGGAAGGCAATGAGTGGAAAGGAGCATTCATTACCCCGATTGGCACATACATATGAACAAACCATTATGTATTTTGGAATGACTAATTCACCTCCTACATTCCAGCAAATGATGAATGATACCTTTAATGACCAATACACTGTATTAGTAATCTATATCAATGATTGTATGATATTTACAAAAGGAAAAACCAAAACAGAACACGAGGATGTTGTAAAAGAAGTATGTATTATCTAGACTATGAGACAAAGATTTGTACATTAAACCAGAGAAGTGTGCATTCTCAAAGGACAAAGTGGACTTTTTGGGTATGGTAGTATCTAAAGAGGGGGTCGAGATGCAGGAAAAGAAGGTGTCAGGAGTTCTGGATTGGCCAACCCCTACATGCCTTAAGCAGCTCCAAGGCTTCCTCGGACTTTGCAATTACTACCGATGATTCATTGAAGGATTTGCCGAGATTGCTAGACCTCTTAATGATCTAACAAAAAAGGATACACCATTCACATGGGGTCCTTGGCAAAAAGAAGCCTTCAAAACACTAAAAAACAAATTCCGGGAATCTCCACTTCTCGCTTACCCAGATCGGAATAAGGAGATGCGAGTCGAAACAGATGCCTCAGATATTGCTACAGCGGTGGTTCTTTCGGTAAAATGCAAAGACAGACATTGGTGCCCTTGCGCTTTCATTTCACATTCTTTCGATAGTGCTGAGTGCAATTATCCTATTTACGATAAAGAACTCTTAGCAGTCATTCGAACTTTGGAAGAGTGGAGGCACTACCTAATTGGTAGAGAAGGTTTTGAGATCTGGACGCATCATAAGAATCTCGAATACTGGAAAAAACCACAAACTCTATCTGGTAGACAAGCTCAATGGCATGCTTTACTACAAGAGTTTAATTATTTATTCGTTTACAAACCGGATTCATCTAATGGCAGAGCCGATGGCCTATCCAGGTGTCCAGATCATGGTGATGCCATTCAGGATCATAATACGAATATCACAGTTTTACCACCTTTGTTATTTTTGAACATTGTTTCCTTAGAATCTTCTTTTTTCAATAACTTACGAAGTGAATCCATCGCCTTGGGCATTGATTCTATTCATGATTTCTCTTTCGATTATGACAACAACATTTTTAAAAATACCAAAACAAAGTTTTCATTCCTCCTTCTTTACACATACAACTTCTAAATATTTGCCATGATTCATCCATTGGTGGACATTCAGAACAAGGACGTACTATATACCTCCTCACATGATACTTTTCATGGCCAGGAGTCACAAAGGATGTAAAAAATTATGTAGATACTGTAGCTGCCAAGCATGCGCCCTCATGGAGGGAAAGTCAACAGCACCGGCAGGAAAACTCATACCTTTAACTGCGCCTAAACATCCATGGGAAGATATTTCTGTAGATTTCATTACTGGTCTACCACCATCACTATCTTTTACAGCAATTTGCATGGTAGTAAACTGCTTCTCCAAAGAAGTTATTTTTGTTCCACAAGAACCCTTCCGCTCCTCACAAACTCTGCAGACTTTCTATAGCCAACTTTCAATCTCTATTTTCTACTTACAAAAACTTTACCGAAACAAACTTTCAAGGGACTTGTCTGGAATTCAAGTCATAAAGAGGGGGTAGTGTCATGATATACAATATTTTTAAACTTTTTAATACTTTTACCTTGTACATCATTTTACCTATCATTTCTTCGATGCATGCACATGACCATGGGAATACACACATGACTAGATCTCAGATCCATGACATCATTAACACATGACTTTAATTTCTGCTCTTCTCTCATGTGTTACTTCTTTATTTCTCATCATCATTCTTCTTTTCCCACATTAGTCATCTTTATTACCAACTTCTCTCATGAGAAGCATGGTCTGTGCACACACATGTACAGTATATAAAGTAGACACTTGATGACTGGCATCCCTAGTCTAATCCACTTGTTCATTACAAATCAAGGTGTGACTCTTCCCCTCTACTCTCATCAATGGTCCTCCTCTTTTATATTGTCAGATTGGTGCATCTGGAAAGATGTCCAGCCAGTGTTGTATTCTGAACCTTGTTTGCAACACAAACCACATTTTCAGATGTGTTCACAACTTCCTCCTGAAAGCCAATCATGTCCATGACATCAGCACGAGATACATGGCCAGCAGCGCCAATCCAGCAGACGGTCCTTCACAAGGAATCTACAGCCCCTGTTCCCTCCTTCTTCTGTGCATTTCCATCCCTGACCAGCTTATTCCCTTCCTCACTGATGTCAACGACTTGCCCTCCAGCCAAGCCAATCCCATTACCCTCCACTCAGCTAACCCTGTGAGGCGATGCAAAGAGGAGTGCGCCAAATGCACCACTGACTCCCTCAAACACACTCACCAATCCAGACGAGAAGAAGAGGAACTCATCTTCAAGACCCTCTACCTCTAAATATCTAACTGGCCAACACTTCAACACCCCCATGTCATCCAATACTGCCTCCTCAGACTCCCTCCATTCCCTCATGACCTCAGGACCTCCTCATCCCTACGACCCCTCCCTCACCCCCACTCCTTCACGGCTGTGCACCCACTGCCATGCCAAAGATCGCCTCCATCTGTGGCTCCCAATCACCAAGGCAGTGCAGGATGAGAGCTCGACAACTGACCAGAGCAAACCTCTCATCTCGGAAGAACACCTTGACCGCATCCTCAATGTCATTCAGGCCTTATGGATGATAAGAACTAAAGAAACATATGGAGCTGGGCTCCTCATCTTCCACTTCTACTGTGACATGCACCATATTGCTGAATCCCTGAGATGCCCACTGGCTCAGCCCCTTTTGTCCGCCTTCCTCACCAGTTGCATGGGTGCTTATTCTGGCTCTACACTATCCAATTTTGTTGCAGGAATACATGCATGGCACCTTTTGCACAGCCAACCCTGGGTAATCAATCACAACAAGCTCCGTTCCATCCTAGAAGGCACCTCCAGGCTAGCCCCTGTTTCCTCCAAATGCCCAAAACACATACCGTTTGAGCATGATATACATACTCCTACTTTTTCTCATGTACATGGACTTACAATCCCCCCGAGACACTGCAATTTACGCATGCATCCTCACTACCTTCTATTCAATATCACGCCTTGGTGAATTTGTGGTCCCAACTCTCAAAAAGTTCAACCCTCTTCTCTACATTACACCGTCACATGTATCGCGGACAAAGGATCAGAATGGCCTAGAGGTTATAGTCTTCCGCTTATCAAGGACAAAATATTTGCCCACTGAAGAGAACACACAATACGCGCCCATCTCACACCTCACAGACCCAGTAAAATGGCTAGACAACCATTTGCACATCAACACACCAGGTCCCAATGAACATCTTTTTGCATGAAAACACTCCAAAGGACAATGTCCACTGACAAAAACAGAAGTCACAAACCAAATCAAGGACATTGTTCAACAATTTGCTTTACCAGACCTCAAAGGACACAGCATGTGCATAGGTGGCACATTGCATTATCTATTCCAAGGCACTCCATTTGACATCATCAAAACAATGGAACGTTGGTCCGGAGAATCATTCACACTATACCTCAGATGACACGCCCTGATACTTGTCCCCTACCTCCACAAATGATGCGAAATGGCAGAACAACTCAACCGTTTCGTTATGCCGCCAGTTCATTACAGTGGTTTTCAAAAGTCCATGGAAAGTTGCAAACTATTTCAAACACTTTTGCTGTCACGTGTCCAGGACCCCAAATGTATCTCTAGCTAATGTAATACTAGTTTTTTTTAGTTGTTCTAGGTCAGCATGTCATCGCCATCCCCAACTCGGGACATTGAGAATGACTTGGATGCAGAGCAGGTATTCTCCATCTCACTAACCATCTATTCAAGGTCAAGAAGACGTTGCAAGGTAAATCTACCTCAAAAGAAGAGAAGTCAATGAAAACAAAGGAACTCTCATTCACAGTCAAGCCCTCAAACTACATTATTTTTTGCAGAGCATACTTCAAAAGCATGACCAGGAGGACTATGAGGTCATGACAAAGAAACACTATCCATTTAGATATATTCTACCGAAGACAAAGGGGTATTTTTTTTGTATTTACTCTCATCACACAACTTCAACTAACGGTGACTGTAGGCAATGGGCTGCGGATGCAATTGATGTTGACAACATTTTCAATTACCAGGAGATGGTGATGAAAATCACTGAAAGCGTCTGTTGTCAAGATTCTCATTGACATGCACAATATCCAGAGGCTGCCCTGAGCACAAGCTAGCTCTGGGAATGACTCAGGCTCAGAAGATTCTTCCGGTGGTGGTGAGAAGGTGTGTGCCACATAGCATTGCATTTGACATATGATACTCAAGAGTCAGCATATTATTTTGTAGGTGAAATCTCATTCTGCAAAAGCTGACCATGATACATAGCTGCTTGCAAAAGCTGACCATGATAGCCGCTTGGCTCGATGACACATCAAGCTTCAGCAGAAGTACCAGAATGAACATGATAATGGTTTGATGTATGTATGTCGGGCCCCTTGAAGCTATCCCTCTGACACAGCCAATGATTCTCGATTGGGCTTGTGCCCTTGAGGAGGGCCATGCAACTCTATCCACTCCACCCAATATTGATTCATTCAATCCTGCAAATAAGGCCCCCATTCTCCATGTAAAGAGAGCTTCAGCACCATTACTGCCACCATCGCCAGCACCAGCGCCAGCCATTGATGTCAACTCTTTGACCTCTGTTCTCCTGATACAGACTCTCACCCAATCAGGCCTTCTTTCTTCAGTTGTGGGCATCATAACCCCACCCAGTTTATCTACCTCCACACATGCGCCTGCCCCATTCAGTCCTAAGACTCCAACTTGGCAGAAGGACAACACTGTGTTGTCACCACAGCTCGTTCCCTCTCCATCCCACTTGATGCGCTACCTCGAGTATGCTGAGGTGCACTTAGGTGTCTGCCATGCGCTAACTTACAAGACTTCGCTGCAACTCAATGGGATTGGCTCCGACATTCTTCCAGATGTTGATGACAAGTTCCTTACTGACCTTGGCCTTTCTGCAGGCAATGTGATCCGCTTGAAGAAAGGTAGTATAGTGTGGTGGAATGGACCTGACACAAAGCGAAAACAAAGCAATATGGTAATGTCAGACACCAAAGGTTGGGCTGGTGGGGAACTGCCGGTGAAAAAGGTGGTGTATCAGAAGCAGTTTCATGATGGAGGTGGTGCATGATTCACTGGACCACCAATGCAAGTGGATGATGCAGGTGGTTCACCAGGTCTGGACTATGATCTACTCTACTTTTGTGACGTGCAGAACCAATGGCTCCCCGTTCCACATGGATTTACTGTTGATAAGGACAAAGAACTGTCTCAGCTCAGCTTTGGCCTTTACTAGTACCTTCAAACTTTCCTATGTACAGTGGTAGTTTGTAAATCAATGTTGACTCACACAATGAGCAGAACACAATGAGCAGAACACAACGAGCTTTCAACAAAGGGTACAGAACAGTCACATCAAAAAACAACAGTACAAGACAAACTATACAATATATCCTGATGCCTGAAAATATCCCTCTGCTTTGTCAGATGTGATACTATGACAAGCACAAACAATAGACATGATGGGCAAGTCATTGGAGCCTTGATGACGGAGGAGTGCCTTGACCGCAGAAAATGCTTGCTTGATTGGGTTATAATCGGGTGAGTACGGCGGGAGGTAAATGAGCTTGCAGACTATGTGGTTGTATTGGCTATATCAGCTTTGATGTTCCATACATATTATGTGCAATACTTATGATGTTCATCTTCAACCAACTGACGAATTTGCTTACCATAATGGATGCGGCAGTTATCCATGATAAGTACACTATGAGGACCAGGATAGGAGTTTGTGAATGGCATCTATATCAGACCACGTTAGTAATCAACAGTGGGATAAAAAAAAGGGAATAAAAAGTACAATGAGTTCCTTGATAAACTTGAAGAAATGATTGCTGTTGATGGGACCATCCACAATGTCATATACGATGATGCCATTGAGTGTGATGACTGGGATGATCAAATACCGCATACTTCTGACAAACTGCTTCTGAACCACACAATGAACTCCCTTGCCTGAGCACCCATATCTCCGTCAAAGTGTATGTTCATTCTTTGCGGCCTCATCAATGAACATCAGCATGCCCACATCATGAGCTTCTTCAGCAATGCGGTTCATCTATGTCGCCCATAGCAATTCATTTTGTTCATAGGCACGGGCAAAGACGATCTTGTGGCTGATTCCAAGCTGCTGGAGGGCATGATAGAGAGTTGGAAGGGTTGTGCAAACACCACATTTGAGCTGCAGTTCATCCCGCAGTTCATCGAGGTAAAGGGATCTCTGGTGATCTAAGAGAGTGAAAAGGAAGGCAAGGTCAGCCGGATTGAGAGAACGAGGGTGGCCCACTGCACATGAGTAATTATGGAGGTTCAAGATGACACCATACTGGTTATATAGTTTGAGGACCAGATAGACCAACAATTTCTTGGTACCAAGTCGATGACAGATTTCCTTGACAGATAAACCCTCATGGTAAAGGACTAGGATGCAGGCCCTCACATTCTGGGATGCCTGGTGATTGGGCATAGCGAAAGACTTGAAGGTGAGGACAATCAGGACACTGAAAACTTACTGCAGTGAATGTGAGTTTGTTTGATTTGGTGTTTATTTGTTAGTAGGGATACGTCTGGGGTCCTGGACATGTGACAGTGAAAGTGTTCCGAATATTTTGCAACTTTCCACAGACTTTTGAAAAACTGCTGTAATTGTGAGCCTTTCCTTCTTTTTGGGTAGAGCTATGCTGCACATGTCATGGGCTCCTTCATTTCAGGATTGCAGCTTGCTCTTGCAAACAAGACAGTGCCTCAGGCTTTTGCCCATACCATTTCTCTCACATTGTTTCTATAAACACCTATTACACTTATGCCTAGCCACTGTGTCTACCACTATCATATATTATTCTGTTTGAACCAAAGCATTCAAAATTTGCAGATGTTGTTCTAGGCTGGTCACGCATGACCTTCCTAGAACTTAGTCCACACATGAGTCAGCAAGGTGGCACAGCTTCTTGCTTCTCGCCACCTTGTTGCAGTGTCTGTAGTGCCTAGCTGAAGAGTGTTATCACTCCTTCATCCTGTCATTTTTCGCTCCTCCCTCCACTCCTGCTCTCTTAGGCCCAACAACTGACAAAACATCCATCCAGATCCCTCATCGTCCATTGCACAACACTTGGCTGTAACCTCATTGCAAGGCCTGTGTAGGTCCCACCCACCCACACAGCTTGCTCTCGCAGCCAAGACAGTGCCTCTGGCTTTTGCCCATACCATTTCTCTCACATTGTTTCTATAAACACCTACTACACTCGTGCCTAGCCACTGTGTTTACCACTATTGTATATCATTCTGTTTGAATCAAAGCATTCGAAATTCATGGAGTGCTCATTGAGGAAAGCATGGAGGGAGCCAAGTTCGGAAGGGGAAAGGGAGTAGGTGGTGCCCAGTGGAGGGGATGCTCCATCCTCTAGGTCGATCTTCAGATCATGTTCATGATGTGGAGCAAGGGTGGAAGCCTTGCTCTTGCTGAACACATTGGAGAAGTTATGATATTCTGGAGGAACCCTGGAGAGGTCGACCTTTCAGGAGGGATGATGGAGGTGGAGCAGAGATCACACTCCTGGGGGCGGAGCTGCAGGCTAAACTGTATGGAGCCCTCAAGATGACAAGCTAGTGTGAAGGCAAATGCACTGATGAGCATGATGGGGGGAGCCTTGTGATCAGAGAAACACAATGGATCAGGGGTGGGTTCAGCCAGAGGAAATGATTCCAAAGGCTGTGGAGAAGAGCTCAGAGGTGCTGGCAAATGCTGTTCAGGGGACTAGAAGGATATACTGTTCAAAACCCAATCAATCGACAGATTGTGGCAGGTGAGCCAGTTGTGTCCTAGGACAAGGAAACAGGTGGAATCCAGCGGAGTGATGTCACTGGTTGGAAAATGGACAGAGAGGTTAATGGCTCAGGTGATAGTGCTGTTGGATGTTCCATTGAAGAGGTGGAGTTGGAGCAGAGACACGGGATAGGTGGAAAGTCCATTTTTATTAACAAAGGTTGTATTGATAAAACAATCAGAGTGTTAAGTCCATGCACTCCAGTGTAACTCTGGGTTCTTGGAGCTACTGAGGTGGTGGGACTTGGGTTCATCGTGTATGGTGTGCCCTTGCCAATAGTCTAGTGGTCCTGATTTGCGAGGGAGTTCAGAGTGGTATAGACTTAAGTACTTTCGAAGTACTAAGTTGAGCAGATGTATCAGAGGAGAGTTGTTGAGACTCAAGGTCGGAGATCAGAAGTGATGAATTAAGTTAATATTCAGACTGGAGAGAGAGTACAGGAGTTACAGTAGTTTATATACATACTATGGAGGGGGACTTGCTCCACTGAACTCCAGACCTTCAGACCTCCAGATTTTGACAGCTCCCTCCGCGCATTCCTCAATGGGTACCTTGCTATGGGGTTCATCTGTCCCTCTTGCTCTGCCCACACTGCTCCAGTCCTCTTTGTCCACAAGAAGAACAGTTCCCTCCACCTTCGTGTCGACTTTCGAGGGCTCAACAAGATCATGAAGAAAGACCACTACCCACTTCCCTGCATCTCTGACCTCCTAGACGCTCCGAGCCATGCCAAGATCTACTCCAAAATCGACCTCTGGCATGCCTACCACCTAGTCCACATTGCTGAGGGAGATGAATGGAAGACATCCTTCCGGACGCGCTATGGCTCATATGAGTGGCTAGTTATGCCATTTGGTCTCACCAATGCCCCTGTGGCATTCCAGCACTTTGTCAATACTATCTTTGCAGATCTGTTGGACATTTGCATTATAGTCTACCTGGATGACATATTAATCTACTCTGAGGACAAGGCCTCCCACAAGGAGCTTGTCCGAGAAGTCCTCCAGAGACTCTGCAAACACAGACTTTATGCCAAATCCAAGAAGTGTGAGTTCCACACTGACTCTACCAAATACCTAGGCTACATTATGTCACCCTCTGGTCTCACCATGTCCTCCAAAAAAGTCAAAATGGTACAGGACTGGCCAGAACCTCGGAAAGTGAAGGACATCCAGTCCTTTCTTGGGTTCACAAACTTCTACCGTCAATTTATCGACAACTACTCCGAAATTGTAGTACCTTTGACTCGTCTCACTTGCAAAGGTACTCCTTGGAGTTTCTCCAATGACTGTCACTCTGCTTTCTGGAGATTGAAGGAAGCCTTCACCTCTGCTCCTATCCTGACTCACTGGGTCTCTGATGCTCTGCTGATAGTGGAAACAGATGCCTCCAACTATGCCATCACTGGAATCCTCTCCTCTGTTGCCCAGATGATGAGATTTGGCCCGTCTGTTTCTACTCACATACTCTTTCAGCTCCAGAGCTCAACTACAACACCCATGACAAGGAGCTCCTTGCCATTCACGAGTCCTTCCAGACTTGGCAACATTACCTTGAAGGTTCCAGTACTCTGATCGACATTGTCACTGACCACAAGAACTTGGAGTATTTCGCTACTTCCAAACTCCTGACCCGGCGTCAAGCCTGGTGGTCGGAGTTCCTCTCCCAGTTCAACATGGTCATCCATTTCCGTCCTGGACACCTTGGCACAAAGCCCGATGCCCTCACTAGACACTGGGACATCTATCCCAAAGAGGGGGATAAGGACTACGCTTGCATCAATCCCCACAATTTCCATCCAGTATTTACCCAAGAACAGCTCACA
>JBBPRX010000369.1:0-16243 GCA_038093195.1 Boletus fagicola
CACAGTTCTTTCAGTGCTCTCTTGAGGCCACCATCCTCAGTCACTCCTCGGATCTACTCAGAACACCTTACTTGCTCAGTCAAGCATCTCTTGCTCATTCCACCACTCTCGACTATCATACGGTGTAAGCATCTCCTACATCGTTCCTTCCTTGCTGTCACCTCTGCCTGGAGTACCCTTGTACTTCAATAACCTGTACCATGGTAGTCATGGATGTCCTCAAGATGCTTCTGAAACCATGCTTTGTCATCTGCAGACCAATATCCAACATTCAATCCATATGCTTCCCATGTAGACTGTTTGGGCCACCATGAAACATCGGATGTCTGTTCACCCTGAGAAAGATCCCGTTGGCCTGAAGAACAATCAGTGTGACATCAGAGTGGGCGAGGCTGACTCACCGGTAGAGATCTTGTACACGCCGCATATTACCTGTTCATCATTCAGGTCCAGGTCATCATCCCAAAGATATTTTTCTCCAATCTTGATGGCCATGCCATACTTGAACACATCTTCAGAGGGTCTGCCCCATATAAGTACATCCATATGGTCACCAACAGAATCACACATGATGATGCCACCCTTCATCAAGGTGGCTCGACCATAGCTCCGTCGGAGTAAGCAGTCCCTCCTCTTAAGGTAGGAATTGTAGTTGGATGAGAGGGGCTGATAGTTGAAGGGAAGGAAGCTGAGACCCATAGGAAGCTCAGCATGTGATATGATGGGTGCCGGTATGGTTTCGGACACAGTTTGGGTGCTGAAAAGAATGTCTCTCAATGTGAGTTGCAGAGCAACATTGGCGAGGTCAGGACCAAACTGAGATCAGATGATCTGCAGGACTGCAACAGGATCATTGAGGGAGACAACAAAACCACAAGGCATTGGTTGATGAAGGTGGATGAGGTAGAATGTACATATGCTCAAGGTGCAATTCCTATCCAGTGCAATCCAAGCTCCCTGCCATTGCTCAACAGTTATAGTACATACATATATGGCCAGATTTGTATTCACCTTCCAGGCTACCATCCAGCATATCACAGACACCAGAATTGAGGGGTTGGTGACTGATGAGTTGTCCCATATCAGCAAATCCTACAATTACTTTATGGAACTTTACATGAACTTTACACCTGGTTTCGAAATCATGTGCATAAAGTAAATTACTGCTTTCAAAGTAGATCCTCAGTTTTTAAAGTCCCTTTTGCACTTTCTGGCTCATCTACTTTAGCACTTTCACACTTTATTATTCACCTACTTTGGATCTTTCACGCACTTTCGGTGGTGTGCTGACTTTAGAACTTTCGACCATGCCAATGAAAACGAAATACTGCATATATTCCAAAGATTAGAATGAAATAGAAAAAAAATAGATGGCAGTGTAAGTGGTTCAGTGGCCTACAGGAGGATTAAATGGATAAGTGAGCAATCAGAGGTGAAAATGGGATAGAACAAAGGTGATAAGAAAAAAATTGGATGGCAGTATTGATGGTCCATCAAGGCATGTACTATCGGCGGGGGAAAGCTGAACAGTGATTGGTATATAATGTCCGAGGAGTGAGACAGAAAACCTCTTGATTGGTGACATGAAAATAGGACTTGCAGCATGGGGACAGTAGTGGCGGGACCAGCAACAAAGGTCCTAATAAAATATGTTAGTACACTCCGAAAGATGATGGGCTACTCACAAATTCAAGCATATTCATCCTTGGATTCTTCGGAGTCTACATTCTTGCCACCAGCGCTCTGCTTGAGCTAATGAGCAACAGTTTGTGCTTTCTGAAGAATACCTGCAAGCTGGATGTTAGAGTGATGCTCTGCTGCACAAGAAAGTCCTTGCGTAGTGTCTCCCCACTTCTGATCAGAAAATGTATGTTTGGTAGTTGTTGCTTTGCCAGCCTGTTTGTTAAATGTGGCAGGAGCATGTAGTGTGGTTTTTCCTCCCATGAGAGCCTCTAATCCAATGATGCTGATGAGCTGTAAGCTGTGCTTGATCTGTTTGTCGAAGAGATATCAGGTAAGCATTGAGGAATTGCTCGGTATGGAAAAAAAAAAAAATACTGTTGGACCACAAAGACTCAATATTCCTTTGATGCTGCTATATGAGAGTTCTATTGTATTGATGCCATCAATGTGGGCATGACCTTTGATCGAAGGGATATATGTTGTTGCAAGCAAATGGATGATACATAAGATCAGAATGGAAGGCTTTCTTGGATTCACTAGTGTCCAGATCCTCATAGAGATAACTGTTGTTCTCAAGAAATTTGGTGATCTTGGTTGTGATGGCGTCTTGCGATGCATCCATGAAAAAGCTCATGCACAGTGCGAGCACTGCAGAGCCCACACCATGACTCCAGTTACAAAGGTGCTGGTATGCCTATCAAAGAGGATCAGCTACAATACTAATGTAAGCAGAGCACGCACCGCTCCAATGCACTTGTGCGTTGACATGAGCCCACAAGCGAAAACAGTCAAGCTAGGGAATATGACAGGTATGACGACTGTCAGAATGCCAGCTATTGTATCTTTCAGGGTAGTCCACACGTTAGCTTGAGCCCCAGCCCAGAGACAGAGTGTGGGAAGGATCTTGGATTTCCATCCATCCTGAAATGGATCTTTCTTGAATCAGTTTGAGTCAATCTGCATGCTATCATATGGGCTAGGACACACTTCTGTCAGCTGTCTGCTCAGCTGGGCATCGGCTGGTTCATCTTTGATTGGGTTCTTGATGGCCATTACCATGGTCTGATGGGGATTAAAATTTGTTGATTATTGATATCAGTGTGTGAACCATGTATACGCATTGCTGTAATAATAAGCTCACCTGGGTAGTTATGTAGTTGTGCTGCACTCTGCCCACTCTGTCAGATCCTGTATAATCTGATGAGTATAACTCCGGTCCTCCGAACCCATTCCGTTCCTGTACATATGAACTCCAGTGCATTCTCGCTTGAGATGCAACTCCTGACCTCCAGACTTGTACCTTAGTTTCTCTCCATTCTCTTTCTCTCGTAAAAATACTATTGTTCTCTTCCTTATAGTTTAGTTCCACTCTCAGTACCTCTCTGATCCTGTGCTCGCTTAGGAGCACAGCTCCGGCAACCTCAGCGTCCCGGAGATACTTACAAACCTTTACGACCTCCGTTACTAATCTCCATTCTCCGTCATATATAAACCTCCGGTACTCCTTGTATTTCCTTAGTTCAAATATCAATCAAGATAAACTCCTTTCTCTGTCTGAGCCTTGACAGCTCCACTCTGATCCCTCCCTCAACTTAGTGTCCCCGACGCTTGAAGTCCTTTAACTCCGACCCCCTCCGAAATCCGGGACACCTAGACATTGACAAGGGCGCACGACATACGATGAAGCCAAAGTCCCATCCAACCCAAATAACTCCACTCCTTTGGAGTTCCCTCCAGAGTTTACCCGGTCTTAACAGTATATTTGAACTCTACTTGTCATAAGTTTTAAACCCTCCATGGCTACGCATACTACCAGATCTCGCACTCGCACCTTAGGCATGAATCGCCCTCCATCCCCACAATACAATCCACTAAGCTTCTTTGGAAGTAGTCGACGAGGTCCAGAACTTGTTGATCAATTCTGCAGATTCTCCGCCAGACACACACCCACATCCATCTCTCAAGGGCGTCCTCCCCCAGAGTCCCCCACTCCCAGAGGCCGCATCGTTGAGCTCAATGAAGAAGAAGACGCCAAGGCCTCTTCTCACAGTAGCCGACAATCAACTCAAAGGGCGTCCTCCTTCCAAACTCCGAACACCAGTGATGCTCCAGGAGCTCTAGGATTTCTAGGAGACGACCCTAATAGTGATCTGGATGACAACAGTGGTGATCCTGACTTCCACATAAACGATGAACTGGACAAAGAGACTCATGATGAACACATTCTGCGAAACACCCTCACCCTGCTTGCCAACACCATTCACGGTCTCGCTTGTTCCACTCACTGTCCTCCCTCTGACTCTACTCCATGCACCAAAGTCCGAGAACTGGACCAGTTTGATGGAACAGATCCCCACAAACTCCAAGTTTTCTTGGTACAATGCGAACTCAATTTCCAAGATTGCCCTAGAGCGTTTAGCTCCGACCGCGCCAAGGTGACCTTCACGCAGTCGTACCTCAAGGGCATGGCTCTGGAATGGTTCGAACTGGACCTCCTCCAGATGGAAGACCCAAACCAATGTCTGTTTTGGATGGACAACTACAAGAAGTTCGTCCTGGAACTCCAGGCGAATTTTGGTCCGCACGACCCCATCAGAGATGTGGAGCACCAGCTCGATCACTTGTCCATGAAAGAGGTCACAACTCCGTGGATATGGAGAAGGTGCCCTCCAGCACCATTTCTATAATGGTCTGCCAGACCGCATCAAAGACGAAATATCTCACGTTGGGAAACCCCTGACACTCTCCAAGCTTCATCACCTCACTCAGGCAATCAACGCGCGCTACTGGGAGCGCAAGTCCGAGATTAGCCATCAGACGAAGACTCCCTCCACCCAACCCTCTTCATCTAAACCCTCCAAGAAATCATCAACCTCTGTGTCTACCTCCACTCATCCCTCCACTTACACCAAGGAGTCTAAGGACTCCAAAGGCAAAGGCACTACTACCTCTCCAAAACTGGACCTGTCATCTAAATTAGGGAAAGACAGCAAGTTCACCTCGGAAGAGCGAAAACGCCACTTCGATAACAAGCTATGTATGTTCTGTGGTTTTGCTGGCCACATGGCAAAGGATTGCCTGAAGTCTACCTCCCGGGCAGCTAAGGGTCACACAGCTATGACCACAACTCCGGAAACTAAACTGGAGGTCTCCATCTCGGAGGCAAAAAAATAGTCCGCAACCTCTCTGACTCTGCATGGACAGAAGGTTGCGTTGAACCCGCCCGTGCACCTAAGGAGATTCATCTCAATGTGTCTGCTCTTTCAGACCCTAAGTCGCTTATGCCCTCAGTCACTTTAGTATCTTATCTGATCTCCCCATTCCCCGCGCTTGTAGACTCTGGTTCCTCCAACTGTTTTATCAATACAACATTCATTAATAAAAAAGGACTTTCCACCTACCCCATGCCTCCACTCCAACTCCGCCTCTTTGATGGAACATCCAACAGCACTATCACCCGAGCCATTAACCTCTCCATCTGTTTCCCAACCGGTGACATCACTCCGACGACATTCTATGTCACTCCGCTGGATTCTACCTGTTCCCTTGTTCTAGGACACAACTGGCTCACCCGCCACAATCTGTTGATTGATTGGGTTTCGAGCAGTATATCATTCCGTACACCTGAACAGCATCTGCCAGCACCTCCGAGCTCTCCTCTGAAGCCTGCAGAATCACTTCCTCCAGCTGAAGCCACCCCTGATCCACCATGTTTCTCTGATCGCAAGGCTCCGCCCATTGCGCTTGTCAGTGCACCTGCCTTCGCACTGGCTTGCCACCTTGAGGGCTCCGTCCAGTTTAGCCTGCAGCTCCACCCCCAGGAGTGTGATCTCCACTCTGCCTCCATCACCCCTCCTGAACAGGTCGATCTCTCTGGAATCCCTCCAGAGTATCACGACTTCTCTGACATGTTTAGCAAGAGCAAGGCTTCCACCCTTGCTCCACATCGCGAACATGACCTAAAGATCAACCTGGAAGATGGAGCATCCCCTCCATTGGTCACTACCTATTTCCTCTCCCCATCCAAACTCAGCTCTCTCCGTGCCTTCCTCGATGAGCACCTAGCAATGGGGTTCATTCGTCCTTCCTCCTCCGCTCATGCCACTCCGGTCCTCTTTGTCCGCAAGAAGGATGGTTCCCTCCGTCTCTGCATTGACTTCTGAGGACTTAACAAGATCACAAAAAAAGACTGCTACCACCTTCCCTGCATCTCCGACCTCCTAGATGCTCTGAGCCATGCCAAGATATATACCAAAATTGACCTCCGGCATGCATATCACCTAGTCCACATCGCCAAGGGAGATGAATGGAAGACGTCCTTCCGGACATGCTATGGCTTGTATGAGTGGCTGGTCATGCCCTTCGGCCTCACGAATGCCCCTGCAGCATTCCAGTGGTTTGTGAACACTATCTTCGCTGATCTCCTTGATGTTTGCGTTATAGTCTACCTGGATGACATTCTAATCTACTCTGAGGACAAGGCTTCCCACAAGGAACATGTCCGGGAGGTCCTCTGCAGACTCCGCAAACACAACCTCTATGCCAAACCTGAAAAATGTGAATGGTCCACAGACTCCACCGAGTACCTCGGCTACAACATCTCCCCTTCCAGTCTCTCTATGTCTTTGGACAAGGTGCAGACTGTGCAGGAGTGGCCGGAGCCTCAGAAAGTCAAGGACATCCAGTCCTTCCTCAGTTTCGCAAACTTTTACCGTTGCTTTATAGTGAACTACTCCGATATTGTCGTTCCTTTGACTCACCTTACTTGTAAAGGCACTCTGTGGCACTTCTCTGACGACTGTCATTCCGCTTTCCGGAAGCTGAAGGAGGCCTTTACTACAGCCCCGATCCTTACTCACTGGGCTCCGGACGCTCCAATAATCATAGAGACTGACGCCTCTGACTACACCATAGCCAGTATCCTTTCCATCCATTGCCCAGATGAAGAAGTCCAGCCAGTCGCTTTCTTCTCTCGAACCCTCACCACTCCTGAACTCAATTATGACACCCATGATAAGGAGCTCCTCGCCATTCATGAGTCCTTCTGGACTTGGCGACACTACCTTGAAGGCTCCGGCACTCTGATAAACATCATCACTGACCACAAGAACCTTGAGTACTTTGCGACCATGAAACTCCTGACTTGCCGACAAGCCCGGTGGTTGGAGTTCCTCTCCCAATTCCACATGATCATTTGTTTCTGCTCTGGACAGCTTGGCGTGAAGCCTGATGCCCTCACTAGATGCTGGGACATCTATTCCAAAGAGGGGGATAAGGACTACACTCGCGTCAACCCCCACAACTTCCATCCAGTATTCACCCAGGAGCAACTTGCTTCATCCCTACGAGCAACTTATCTTGCAGCCCTGGTACTCTGGGCTAGCACCTTGTTCGATGTCGAGCAACTCCATAGTGATATACTCTCCGCACTCCCCTCTGACCCACTGGCTGAACTCCACATGTCCAACACCCCCGACTCCTGCTGGTCTGTTGACGATGACAGATTCCTCCATCTCGACAACCACATCTATGTTCCCGATGCTAATGACCTCCGACTCCGCGTACTCCAGTACAAACATGACCATCCTCTCTCCGGACATTTTGGCCAGAACCGGACACTGGAACTCATCTGTTGTGAATACACCTGGCCAGGAATCAGGACCTTTGTCAAGGAATATGTTTCCTCCTGTACATTCTGTTCCCATGCGAAGGTTCCAAGACACCGACCATATGAGTTGTTGAAACAACTCCCCATCCCTGAGAAACCATGGAACTCCATTTCCATGGATTTCATTGAACAACTCCCTGCATCCTCTGGATTTACAGCTATACTTGTCGTCATGGATCGTCTATCCAAACAATGTATCTTCATCCTGACTCACGACACAATTACATCTCCGGAGTTAGCAAAACTATTCCTACTCCACATCTTCTCTAAGCACGGAGTTCCTTCCCACATCACTTCCGATAGAGGTTTGGAATTTGTGTCCCATTTCTTTCGCTCACTAGGAAAAGCCTTGGACATCCGCCTCCATTTCACCTCTGGTTATCATCCCGAGGGAGATGGTCAGACAGAACGTATGAAACAGACACTCAAACAATACCTCCGAGTCTACTGTAATTACCAGCAAGATAACTGGTCTGAACTCCTACCCCTAGTTGAGTTCGCATACAACAACTCTCCAAGCGCTACCACTGGTGTTTCACTATTCTTCACCAATAAAGGCTACCTCAACATTGCAGTACATCCTGAGCACGATCTTATCTCCAAAAGGGCACGAGAATATTCTGTCGACCTTGACTCCCTCCATCAATTCCTCCATGAGGAGATGTCTGCCACCCAAGAGTGATACCAAGGACCCGTGGATGCTAGATGAACTCCGGCTCTGGACTTTAAAGTCGGAGATCAGGTTTTCATCAAAGCAAAGTACTTCCGCTCTACTAGACCCTCTAAGAAACTCTCCGAGAAGAATTTAGGGCCCTATAGTATCATTGCTCAGGCAGGATCTCACTTCTTCACACTCCATCTTCCAGACTCTATGAAATCGGTTCACCCCATTTTCCATGTCTCTCAGATAGAACCTGCAGTACCCAACACGATTCCGAACAGGGTACAACCCCCTCCACCTCCGATCAAAGTAGATGGAGAACCAGAGTTTGAGATCTCCGAAATTCTCGACTCCAAGATCAATCGACAAAAAAGGAACTGCAAATTGCTCTACCTCATACGATGGTCCAGCTACAAGGGAACTGATGATGAGACTTCATGGTTACTGGCCACTGAACTCGGCCACGCCTCTGAACTCGTCAGTCATTTCCATCTCCGGTATCTGGCCAAACCCAGACCTCACAACAAATCATGACGAGACAAAACTTACATTTTGCAAAAGAGAGGCACTACTACACTACACTTCTAAATTATTGCTCTCATCCTCTCCACTTCCGTCCCCACTCTCCTTTCCCTCCGACTTCTCCACTGTCTCCGCCTCTTCCCTCATCTCCTCCAATTCCCCTTCACTTACCTCCACATCCTTGTCCTCATTGGACTCCTCCTCCTCCGAGCTTCACCCAAGTACCTCCTCCGCCTTTAGCCCCACCAGACGCTCCAACAACCTGTTCTGGTTGTCCAGTTGCCTGAAGAGCCCTGCCATCAGGGCATGGAGTTCTCTGGCGACCTGCTGGGAGGCCTGGGTGACCGCCGAGCTCTCAGCGCTCTCCTCATGATGCTCTGGGTCCTTCGACCTGCTCACTTCTCCCTCCGTTCTTGCTCACTTCTTCTGCCCCCATGGCAACTCCTGCTCCGGCACCCTCTTCCTCTGTCACTCCACTGTTTCCATACCGGGCCGCTTGCACTTACTCTTTGCCTCGATACAAGGCAGGCACGAGGTGGACTTACCAGGCCCGAGCTCACACTTGAAGCCACGGTCCGTGCACTGTGCGCACTCCACCAGCTCTCTCACCCTCTCCTTCCCTTTTCCTTTGGCGGCGCTCTGCTCTGCCCAGACTTGTTCGGCCTAGGATGGTCAGTGACATTACATACAAACTCATTACCAACTCACCCTCTTCTTGGCCTCCTTGGCCTTCTGGCGCTCAGCCTCCTCCGCTGCCTTGCACCTCGCCTCCACCTCTGCTGCCTTGCATGCCTCCTCCACCTTCCTCCTCTCTTCCACCGCCCTCCACTCCTTGACTCTTCATTGCCGCTCAGCGAATTTCGTGGCGCACTGGTCATTGTCATCATCGTCGGTGCACTCCACCAGACGTTCATCAGACCAGGACTTGATGCTGTTGTTGATGTTGGACATGGTGGTTAGGATGAGGAAGATCAGACATAGCACCATCAGACTTTATATGGCTCCGAGTGGACACCCACACAAAATTCCAACTCCGGCTTTTCCCACTCCGCATTATTCCTCATATAGGCCTTCAGGGGTTCAGGCCTAAGGGGGGGATACTGTCATATCCTGTATAATCTGATAAGTATAACTCTGGTCCTCTGAACCCATTCCGTTCCTGTACATACGAACTCCTGTGTGTCCTCACTTGAGATGCAACTCCTAACCTTCAGACTTGTACCTTAGTTTCTCTCCAGTCTTTTTCTCTCGTAAAAATACTATTGTTCTCTTTCTTATAGTTTAGTTCCACTCTCAGTACCTCTCTGATCCTGTGCTTGCTTAGGAGCACAGCTCTGGCAACCTCAGCATCCCGGAGATACTTACAAACCTTTACAACCTCCGTTACTAATTTCCCATCCTCCGTCATATACTGTATAAACCTCCGGTACTCCTCTGTATTTCCTTAGTTCAAATATCAATCAAGATAAACTCCTTTCTCTGTCTGAGCCTTGATGGCTCCACTCTGATCCCTCCTTCAACTTAGCGTTCCCGACGCTTGAAGTCCTTTAATTCTGACCCCCTCTGAAATCTGGGACACCTAGACGTTGACAAGGGCGCATGACATACGGTGAAGCCAAAGTCCCATCTGACCCAAATAACTCCACTCCTTTGGAGTTCCCTCTGGAGTTTACCCAGTCTTAACACACTCTGTGATTCTTCCTCCACAACCATTTCCACATTGATGTCATGGTAGGCATTCTTAGCAGCCCCTGTTGCAGCCTCCTCATCATAGTCTTCAGCCTCAGATGAGGTACACCCACCCTGCAGCTCTGAGCACTTCCTTTTGAGGGAGTGATTGGTCCAAGAAGGCAGCTGGCTTTCAGGGTCAACCTCGAAGGGCTCGTTGACCCCCAGTTGTGCTTGGCTCTCAGGGCCAAGTTTGATTTTGGTGAGGGAGTCTTTGGCCAAAGCCTGTGCTGGGCTTTTGGAATCCTCTTCAAGGCTGCTGGTAATGAAAATGGTGTTCTGTGTTGAGCACTGTGTGAGTGATCTGCTACTTTTTAAATGGACAACTTACCATTTGTTTTTTGTTGAACAGAGTGGCTGTTCTTTCCACCTCATCATCCTGGTTGTCATCACCAAAGCCACCCACCAGGTCCAAGTCGACCATCCCATCTATGAGATCCTCTGATTTGTCTGCAGTGTCATTGACTGCTATATATTCAGTTTTACCAGTAGAAAAGATCTCCTCAGTCATTGGGAGACCTGTTATGTCACTAATCAAAGTCTTTGAGCCAGTCCCAGATGATGTATCCACAGGTAGCAGTGCCTTCTGTGGGTCTGGGTGTGCACTCTGTAAGGATTTCTTGACACTGCCCATAGATTTGTTGACTAATGTTGCCCAACCTTTGATTCTACCGGCCAATGCATTCTTGGTCATACAAGATGATTTGATTTTGAGAAAAAACAATGTTGCCTCTGTCAGCAACAGCATGGTGTATGAGCAAGTCAAAGAGTATTTTTGCATCTAATCCACGGTTTCTCACAGTTCCCACCACATGTTGATGTCAAGCACTCCTTGACTCCTCTCACTACTCCAGCTTGTTGCTGAGTCTGGACAACTTTGCCAATGGTCTCATGCAAAACCATTTTCTCTTAGCCAATTTCTTGCCTTCAGCTTTGCCATCAATGTGATTGCTATGTTCATCCTGCTGGGCTTCAGCTAACCCGTCAATGCGGTGAGTTTGGTTATTTCATGCCGCCACTGACACGAGGTAGATAACTTACTGTTTGCTGACGACAAAGGCCCAGTACCTTGCACAGCTACTATTTTTGTGCTTTCAATTGGCTGTGAGGCTAGTCAAACAGTAAGTTTAATGTTGCTGTCGTGATTAAAGAAGCCTTACCATTGGTTGGATTACCCTCTGCATTCACAGCTTCCCAGTATTTGACAATTTTGGGGCGCAGGCACGGGCGCACAGGTTTGACTGGAGCAATGGTGGCAGCTTGGTCAGTCTCTATTTTCCACTCGAGCCTACCCATTTGTTCAATTGCTGCCTTTGTTTTGACAGCTTTTACAGCATGTTGGTCAGCAAGACTTTTTTCGTTGGCCTTCTTCTCTGCTGATGTCCTTTTCTTGGCAGGAAGGTCAGGTAGCCCGAGGTGCTTTGTTACATTGGATGAGTGTGTTCTATGAGGTGAGGCTGGTTTTACCATATTAGAAGACATATTCTCATTCTGATGTGATCAAATAATAGATGCAGGAATGGTGAAGTTAGATGAAAATGCCAGCATCCAACTTCTGTTATGAACTGTCTAGTGAAGACAACACTGGCTGGAACTTCTTTGCAGATACACCAATCTGAAGATGAAAGATGAGAAGGACCAAGTTATGAGAGTAAAGGATAATAGTCACACCTTAATCACCGAAGCAAAAAGTGGATTAGACTGGGGATACCAGTCGTCAAGTGTCTACTTTATATATGATACATGAGAGTGCACGGACCAAGCTTCTCATGAGAGAGTTTGGTGATAAAGATGACTAATGTGAGATATAGAAGATGATGATGTGAAATAAAGAAGCAGCACATGAGAGAAGAGCAGAAATTAATAACATGTGCTGATGATGTCATGGATCTAAGATCTGGTTATGTGTGTGTTCCCATGGTCACGTGCATGCATCGATATAATGAAGAGAGAATGATGTACAAATGTAAGTGTATTAAAAAGTTTGAAAATATTATATATCATAACAACTTTGCCCTTTGACCCCAAAATATATATGTACTGTACCTTACTGTATATTCAATAAGCAAACAACCCAGAACTTAGAAACCTTGCCAGCACCACAGCCTTTTTCACACCAGTACCATGTCCCAAGTGTCCTCACTAACATATCCATGCTCCAAGTGCCACCACTGGTTCAAGAAAAAGTCAGGATTAACACAACATCTGGCATTAACACAGTCCCCAATTCAAACTAATGAACAATGGGATGATTGGTCTCCTCCTAGGTCATCGCCTGCGCCAGATCGGATTGCTCCCAGATCATCACCTGCACCAGATTGGTTTGCTCACAGGTCATCACCTGCACCAGACATTGAAACCGAGTTTTTTGGCCCTGGAGAAAAACTGTATCAGAACTACCATAAACTATTCAACGGTAAGTGCAGTCCAGCTATTGTACATCATATCATCTAACTAACAGGTGTTGGTCTTTACAGGTTGTTCATGCAATGCACAAGGGGGCTTTTTGCCTGAGGATGCTATCGGAATTGTGGTTATCCACTAAGTTCGATTATGGATTTCTTATATCCATTTTCTTTATCCTTCACAATTCCTTTTATTCTCACTATTCATATTCTTTTGCTATTGAGGGTTAACCATATGTCTATTGACATATTCTAGGTCACATGACATATTCTAGGTCACATGACATATTTATGTCACATGACAGAACCAGTCTGGTCTAGACTGTTGTTCTAGGACCTTTATGACCTTGACATCATACCCTTCACCCTTGATATGTTCTAGATTCATATTCTAGACTATCACATGACTATCACGTCATATCCTGTGATCAGGAACCAGGATATCTTACCCAGGGTATAGGGCTTATCTATGATGTCATACCCTTATCTTCAGGATACAGGGTTTAACTCCTCATGGACTTATATGATAGCTTTATCATCCAATAGCATTACAACCCATAGATCAGGGTTCAGGATATTGCCTGTTTAGGCTTTGTCTTCCTTGTACAGATGAGACACTTACTATACTCATCAGACACAGCTTGGTCTGTGCACCATGTATAAGACATATATATAGTGGGCCTTACTATCCACTTTTTATAGTGTTTATTGTTCATAGCATTTATTGAATGTGGTCTTTGGGCACATCTACTCCTTTCTCAAGTCCTCTTCCATAAGGACTTCAATAACTCGATCATAGCCTTCTACTAGGCTTTCCTCATACACTTCTAGTCCTTCCTTGGACTACTCCGTCTACTTGTTATACCTCAACTCTTGTTATTGGTGTAAGAACTTCTACACCATTTCCTCTTTGCTGTTCACCTCTGTCGCAGTACTTCTATTTGGACTACCAGAAACTCTTGTCCAGTTTCAATAGGTTATTGTTACGATCACAATTTAACCCCTATCTTTTATCTTATCTAAGTCACATGACTTCTCTTTCAGATTTCACTTCCATATCACATGACATTACATAATAGGTCTAGAACCTAAACACATGTTTAACTCATGTTTTTAATCTCCATGACCTAGAACATTCTAGTGTTGCCTATTTAATTACCATACCTTCTAGAATGTTCTCTTATCATACATGAAGCATGACATCATAGATACGCACGGACCAGTATCATAATATGTACAAACACCTGTAGTAGTATAAATACTCGAATGTCAACGCCCCAAGAACTTCAGTCAAGTTCTTGTTGGGTTTCCCTCAACTCATCTTTACTCTATAAGCAAGTCTCTTGTGTGAGGTGGCCCAAGTCTTTATTAGATTTGAGGTTGTCAACATTAGAACTTGACTTTACAACTTCCGTCACTTCACACTCTACTTCATACCACTGTTTGCATACGCAGCCCCTAGCATTAAAGGGAATTGCTGGACTCAAGGCATAACGAGCACTCTTCTATCCTTCATATTCTTCATTCACTTGGACACCCAATTTCATTTTATGTAGTCCATCTCTATACCGAGACAGAAGGAGCTTAGCTATCTAGGGTAGCACAGCAGTGACCTCGAGTGGTCTTAATTGGTTTAAACACCACTGCAAAACCCTTTTACCTTCTTCTGCGATTTACTGTATCGTGAGTCCTCATGAGGCTCATTTATTGTTACTTTTACTTCACTTTGATTTGTGGTGCAAGAGCATTCTGTGCCCACCCAAACAAAGTTATGTTACTCTTTCTACGGAGAAGTCAGGAAGGCTATTGGCCTAATTCTCACCATCGGCTGGAGTGAGTTTGTCCTTGCCCTTGGATTCTTTTTTACTTTTGGATGTTTTCAACACGCTTCCCTCAAGATGGGATTTTCCCTGATCACAAGGATCTTTCCTTCCAGGTCAAGAAGGAAGATACACCTTTTGAACTCCCACAGTTCGACTACGACCCAAACAACACATATGACATTAAAGTCAAACCCGAGGAGTTAACGGAACACTTCCTCAAATTCCTACGAGCGGGTTTCACAGACGAAGAAAAGCCTCTACACCCCTACAAAGCGGAAGCAATTTACAAGCTTCCAAAACAAGTACAAATCGACCCTTATATGTGGGAAGAAATAGCCCAACCTGTGGGAACAAAGAGGAAACAAATCAGACTTCTCCATTCCGAGTCCACAAGAAAGTCTGCATGCCTCGCCAAACTTTCCCACCTTACCCTTACCACCACCACCAACAATGGACCCATGGAACCAAATGATCCCAGATATGCAGGCACAACTCGCCACAATGGCACAACAAATCGCCACATTTGCAGCAGCAAGCACATCAGGGCTGACATAAAAGTTAGCAAAAAGGTCAAGATGGTCCCAGATCCTGGCTGGTTTGATGGATCATATAAATTTTACAAGATTTGGTGGATATGAATGGCTACCTACTTAGGAGCAAACCAAGAATCTTTTGATGACGATGAGAAGAGAATGATCGCGATTCTTTCAAGAATTGGATCTAAGGATGGAAAAGACGATAACGGGGCTAGTAAATGGGCCCGAAATCAATTAAAGAGATACCTCGAAGGGTCTCAACATGGGTGGCCTACACGGTCACAAATACAAAAATAATGGACAAAAGGTTCAAGCCGGGCAATGCCAAAGACACGGCAATGGACAGCTTGTCCAAACTCTACCAAAGTCCTAAAGAAAGGACAGAGGCTTACCTAATGCAGTGGTACGCCGAATATATCAACACGGAACCAGGAGACCACATGGGAGTCTTCTTTTTGGAGAAAAGCGTTAGAAGAGACGTGATTCAACAAATCTAGCTAGAAGGAAAGCGCCAAACCAAGGTTGAGGACTACATGTCCGAGATCAAAAGGGTCAGCAATCTCAAGGAGGCTTTCGCCTCAAGAATGTCTCAAACTCGCAGGTGGACACAAGGGTCCAATGTACAAGGAAGCTCTATGAGAGCAAAAATGTTCAGTGGCTGAGGAGAGCCAATGGACATCGACGCTGTACGTACCGGCAAGGGGCAGTGTTTTAACTGCCAAGGCCCACACTTAGTTCGGGATTGTACTAAACCCCGAAAAGAATGTTCAGAATGTCACTTCCTTGGGGGAGGGCATTGCAAGGGTTGCTCATGAATGGGCAACACAAGCAAGGATAGACACACATGATTGTGCGAATCAGAAGATGCTCAAAAGGCAGCAAATGGAAAAGGAAAGGAGGATGGCAGAATGAAGACTGTTGCTGCCATGGACTTCGAAGCTGCGAAGGCTTACTTTGTGGACTTACTAGCGGACGAATCGGGAAAAGAGTAAACCATGTGAATGAACCGGGTGTTCACATGGGTACGGACAAAAAGAAAATAGATAAAATACAAAAAAATAGTTTTTCTGTACTTTCTGATTATGTAGAATATGGTGAAGAAGAAGCAGAGTTCTTCAACACCCAGGATAGGACATTAGATACATATGATTCATTTTCTCAAACCCAGACTGGGTCTCCAATTATGGAGCTTGCTGCAGGGGATTGCAGGCTTAATT
>JBBPRX010000370.1:0-16238 GCA_038093195.1 Boletus fagicola
CGTCCTGTTGCTTGCACTTTGTATCGACGCTTTGACTAAGTTCTAATACCGCAAAAGGGCATCAGCAATGGTAGGCCCACCAGCCAGAGATTCGATATCAACGAGTGGCTTAGCAGGCATCCGAGGTCGACTATAGGACTGATTGGATGGGCCAAGCTCTCAACGGCATGGCGCGACCGAATCAGAAAAAGGCATGTATCAAGAGTCGACACCCGAAGAGTCGGTCGACCCGTCAGTGCCATCTTTTGGTTTGCGGAACGATGAGTGCCATAGATCACGCTAGAATGGAGAATGATGGAGAATGGATAAAATGGGCACGATAACCATCATAAACCTAGCCCTAACGCAAGGAGGTTAGCGCAAGTTGGTCAAATCAGTGGATTGGACCACCGATCATGAACCGAGTCCTGCAGCGTAGACGTCACGACGACGAGCCATTGCAGACTGCCTTTGTAAAAGACATAAGGTTTCGTCGATGTTGACTGTCGGCGCAACGAGGTTACTTGGCTGGGATCCGAGTAAGAATAAGCGCCAAAGGCACCTGCCTGGACCATATTGAGAAAAAGGAAACTTGTTTATTTGCGCACCACGAGTAAACTGAAACACCTGTTCCTCGACATTTCGACACCAACGATTGTGTACCATTGGCGCGGATGTCGACGACGAATACCGGTACGTAGCAGCTCCAAGGAGTGATCGAGCAATGCTGACAATTCAGTAAGACCAAACGATGGTACTTGACATCGGTGGCTCTAACTTTGTACATGCGGTCGCTTTCCACCCTGATGGAAAGCATGTTTTCGGCGGGAACAAGGATGGAATTGTTCGATGGCGACTTGCAGACGGTCAAGAGGTGGGGAAGCAAACAGGAGCGGAGTTGTTCGCCATTTCTGTGTCAAGGGATCAGAAGTGGATAGTGTGGGGGACTTACGGGAGGGGGGCAAGTGTGTGGGACGGAGAGATGCACGAAAAGGTTATCGACGTGGAGGGCACAAATGCAGTGCGGGCAGTCGACATCTCTCCTGATTCGACCAGGTTCGCCACCGGCAATGATAACAAAGTGAACATTTGGAGCATCACAAGTGGGAAGAGACTTGTTGGCCCACTCGAACTCGACAAACTTGTCAATGGGATCAATTTCTCCCTGAATGGCGAGTATATCGCTACCGCCTGCTTCAGTGGCTCGATTCGCATTTTCAACAGTCACAACGGTGACGAGCTCGTCACTATCAAGACTACCATACCGCATCGAGGCCCGCCCACTCCGCTTGTGTGGTCGGGCGATGGTCAGCAAATTTTTGCCACATCCCGCGACAACAAAATCAGGTCTTTCAACACCTCCACTGGGTCCCAGCTCACTGAATCGTCGATCCTCCGTGATGGCACCAACCAAGTCCCCTCAATTGCTCTAGCTGCCAACGGCAAATTCATCGCTACTGTTGCAAACCGTTCCATCTCCTTCCTGGACGCATCAACACTGACTCAGATTGGCTCCGTCATCGAGGACAGTGCAGAAATACACTCAATTGCCGTCTCACCAGACAATAGCTGCATATATTGTGACTGGACGGCATGACGGGAAAATCGTCATTCGTCATCTCCACAACATTCTCCCGGACTTGTACCGTGTAAGTATTTGTGCCCTCATAGTCCTTGCATGTCAGAGAACCCCCACTCCATCTCCCATGCTGACAAACCATGTAGGCATCTACTCGTGAGGAAACACAACAAGGCGAGCAGACATCGGGTGGTCATGACAAAAAACCGCCTGACTCGAATCTGGTAGGAGTTTGTCATTGCGTCACCGAAAGAGCCGCGCTGACTCCGTTGCGTATGTAACAGGAAGATCCCGCGAAATCCAGCCCACCCAAGTCGGAAGGACACAATGAAGACAGCGATGATCTCGAGGTATCAGTTGCTTTATTTCCCCCTCGAAGCGAGTTCTCATGATGGGATAGGATGAGGTGCCGTCGAGCACGCCCGCTTCTCCATTCGACTTTGACGAGGTTCATGATCACTATATTCCTATTTTGTTCCCATGCTGACGTTGCTGAAGCCACCATCCCCGACCTCCTCCGACCATCCCCAGGAGGATGGGATATCGCGTATCCATGCCGTACGACAGTCGTCAGATGGCGTACAAGTGACCTCCATTCCAGAGTCACGTCAGGGCCGTTCGACATTCAAACAGTGGCTACAGAGGAAGGATCCCACTTCACATAAGCCTGGCCCACATTCCGGGAAGTCTCGCCAACCCGCCGATCGTCGATCTCCCTCCCGCTCACCAGTGAGAGTGGGTGACTCAAACGATGGACCTTCGTGGATGGCTGCAGGTCAGCGTAAGCGGGTGAGTGCCCTTCCTTGGTAGACGGTTGAATGTGACATGTCCAACATATCATCTTAGCGAACAGTCGCAAAATGGGCTGGAAACGAAAAGGTTCGTAAGATCTGCCTCGTGTTTGGATGCAGGGACTCATTAGACACTACAGCGTAAATCGCGTGCCAAGGCCACTGTTCCCACTCATCCTAACAACGATGCTTCCCGGAGCGGACAGCATGCTGCGGATGCACGGGAGCCGGACTCAGTTTGTCTTTTTCTGGCTATGGTAAACCTTGTCACGATCGCTCACATCCTATTAGGCACAACAACAGAATAATCCATCTGAACCCTCAACCGCAGGGATCCAGCTAACGGTGCGTGTTACTCTGCTTTAGCGTACATGGTGAAGCTAACAGTCGATCAATATCAGCAAGGATCAAGCTACTCTGCCCTTACGATCACATTTCTTACATGGATATTGTGTTTTCGCTCAGGTACACACCATGAGACGCATTGATCCAGGTTGATTCATTGTGATATATGTAGATACCATGCTGATTCGGGAGTATGTAGACATGGTTATTTGAGTTCGTGTCACCTCGCAACATCACTGCGACTCTTAATAAGCCCATTCATGATCGAGCTCGCCAGGATATTCACTCGGTCGTCATTGATGAAGTCTGTGACGCACGGTGGTTGGATTGGAGGGCAGAATCCGATTGCTTAATCGATTAGAGTTGTTGCAAGCCCAAAGAATGTCAACTAGGACGAGGACGTATGTTAGGCCGTCGTGTTCCTCCTACTTCGACATGTTTTCCTTGTTCATCACGGATCCGATTACTACTGCGTGCGAGTGTCCAATCCCTGTGATGATTTGCCTTGGTGAACAGGGACTCCGAGCTACACGCAGACGTTCGAGTACATCGTTGATGCCAGACACTATCCGCATCAACGAACTCCTCACGTCGTCCCGGTGCTCTGCTCTGGTACCGTGACCGATGACAAGGAGGTACTATCTTACTCTCTCATCCATCGCACACGAGATTTCGAGAAGAACATGTTCGAAAGACCTGTCATATTTGATGACTCAGAGTCGTCGCAACGCTTCGAGATAATTTCGCCTCGTTTCACGAATGAGGGGACACGCAGGCACCGTAGAGATCAGACTACCACCATCAATATTGGTGTGAACCCTTGGGAATGCATTGGGCAGCAGCCCGTCTTGTTCGGTATCACTGTCCAGCGGTTTACAAGAATGGTTCCCACTGCTCGGTCTCTATCCACAAAGTATGCATAGATTTTTCAAGAGTAGGCGGCACTGCCAACTTGAATAGGTAAGTGTATAGACGTTGGGTTCCTTTAAGTTGGGATACCTTACTACCGGCCATAGAGGCAAGGACGAAGACACGGGTGGCAGAGGCGAGGATAGGGTGGACGCCGTGTTGAACAGTCTCGGAGGGGTGAAGATCGACACGGATCTGGAGATTTACAGGGATACGATGCACGGATTCTTATAGAGTGCGAGCCTTGCAGAGATGTCCAGATTCGTGATCATGGACGATATCGAGGACTTGAGGTGCGAATACGATGGGAAGATGCGGAGTGTGAGAGTGGAGGTGAGACGTTGCCGGCCATTTTTCCGGCTCGGCGGTGCCGCCCAACTCTGTGTAGGGGCTTTCTCGGGTGCTCTTGTCTGTCCTGACAATATCGATGGACTCAGCGTAACGCCTGTCCAAGCATGAAGTCTTGAACTACTACCACTGGCATACGCCCTCCCAGTTACAGTACTATTGGAATTTGGGAACACCATTCCCCTAGTAGTTCGACAGAGCAGACGAAATCCCTGCGGACACTCTGTATGTCCCAGCCTCCAGCACCGACAAATTCTCTCCAGGAGCATAGACGTCACCGAGGCAGTGGCGATAGGGAAGGCCACAGAACTACTTGTGCATTGGTCACCTGGGCGGCATGAGCATCCACATCATGATGTTGGATATTCCCATCATACCCATCGCCGGCATGCCACCCATACTACCACTACACACGCTCCTCTCCACTCCCGCCACCGTACACGCTCCTCCCTCTCCCTAGACATGACGAGCAATCGCAGACCATTTTTAGAAATGACGGAAGGCTTCGCCAATGTCGTCGCAACAAGGTTAGTTGGCTGGATCCGAGTAAGAATATCGCCAAAGGCACGAGGTACCTGCCTAAATAGACCATATTGAGAAAAAGGAAACCTGTTTATCGCGCAACTCTGCGCACCACGAGTAAACCGAAATATCTTGTTCCTCGACATTTTGACACCGACGATCGTGTACTATTGTTCAGGATGTCGTCGATGAATACAGGTGCGTTTCAACTCCGAGGAATAAACGAGCAATGCTGACAATTTTGTAACAAGCGATCGTACTTGACCGGTCGCTCTGGCTATGTATGGGCAGTCGCTTTCCACCCTGACGGAATGTATGTTTTGGGCGGGAGCAAGGATGAAATTCTTCGATGGCGACTTGCAGACGGTCAAGAGGTGGGGAAGCAAACGGGAGCAGATTTGTATGCCATTTCTGTGTCAAAAGATCACAAGTGGATAGTCTGGTCGCGGGAGGGGGGCTAGTGTGTGGGACGGGGAGATGCATGAAAAGATAATCGACGTGGAGGGCACAAACGCAGTGTGGGCGGTCGACGTCTCCCCTGATTCGACCAGGTTTGCCACCGGGACTGGAGGAGTTGACAACACGGCGAGCATCTGGAGCATAACGACGGGGAAGAGACTCGTTGGCCCACTCAAACACAACAATTCTGTCGCTGGAATCAAGTTCTCCCTGAACGGCGAGCATATCGCCACTGCATGCTACCCTCGCTCGATCCGCATTTTCGACAGTCGCAATGGAGATGAGCTCATCACCGTGAAGACTGCCGTACCCGTATTGGGCCCCCGTGCACTCCGCTTGCATGGTCAGATCAGCAAATTTTTGCCACATCCCTCGACAACAAAATCAGGTCCTTTGATGCCTTCACTGAATCATCGATCCTCTGTAACGGCAATGGTGACATCCCCTCTATTGCTCTATCTGCCAACCGCAAATTCATCGCTGTCGTCGCACGGCATTCAATCTCCTTCCTGGATACATCGACATTGACTCAGATTGGCTCCGTCATCGAGGACAGTGCAGAAATACACTCAATTGCCGTCTCACCAGACAATAGCTGCATATATTGTGACTGGACGACATGACGGGAAAATCGTCGTTCGTCATCTCCACAACATTCTCCCTGACCTGTATGGTCCTTTCCATGTAAGTATTTATCCTTTCATAGCCCTTGCATGTCAGATAAGCCCCACTCCATCCTCCATGCTGACAAACCATGTAGGCATCTGCTCGCGGGGAAACACAACAAGACGAGCAACCTTCCACATCGGGCGGCCATGACGACAATCCACCCGACTCGAATCCAGTAGGGGTTTATCATTCCGTCACCGAAAGAGCCGCGCTGACTCCGTTGCGTATGTAACAGGAAGAACCTGAGAAACCCAGCCCACCTGAGCCCGAAGGACACAACGAAGATGGCGATGATCTTCTCGAGGTATGAGTTTGTTCATTTCCCCTCGAAGAGAGTTCTCACAAAAGCATAGGTTGAGATGCCATTGAGCCCGCATGCTCCTCAGTTCGATTTTGACGAGGTCTGTGATCGCTGCATTCTTACCTCACTTCTGTGTTGACGCTGCTGAAGCCACCATCCCCGACTCCCTCAGACCCCCAGGTGGATGAGACACCGCCTTCCCATGTCGTATTACGGTCGTTGGAATACGAGTAACATCCACTCCAGAGACTCGTCTGGGGGAAACCGTTGACACCGCCGAGTCACCGCACGGCCGTTTCACCCTTAAGAAGTGGCTACAGAGAAAGGCTAACAAGCAGTCAGCTTTACACGCATCCGATCGACCTTCCAGGCAGTTGCGCCAGCCTGACGATTCTCAATCTCCTTCTCATTCACCAGCGAGAGTGTATACCACAAACGAGGGCCCTTCGTGGATGGCTGCGGGTAGACGTAAGCCAGTGAGTGCTCCTCCTTGTTAGATGATTGGATGCGGTGTGTTTAACATATCCTAGCGAACGGTCTCAAAGACCATCAGAAATCCACAGGTTCGTTGTTCCTCCGATTTGTACGCAGGCACTCATCACACGTTACAGCATACATCGCCCCCCAAGGCTCCTGTTTCCAACCATCCGAAAGCAGATGCTTCCTGCAGCGGAGAACGCACTGTGGACGCAGGGAAAGCGCCCCCAGTTTATCTCTTTCTGGCGATGGTGGACCTCGTCTCGATCGCTCACGTCCTATTAGGCACAACAACAGAATAATCCATCTGAACCATCGGCCACGGGGGTCCAGCTAACGGTACGCGTTACCTTGCGTTACCTTACATTGTTAAGCTCACAGTCGATCGACATCAGCAAGGATCAAGCTACTCTGCCCTTACGATCACGTTCCCCGCGTGGATGCTGTGTTTTCGCTCAGGTACATACGATTGACCCAGGTGATTCAATACAATATATGTAGATGCCATGCCGAATCGGGAGTATGTAGACATCATTCTTTCAGTTCGTGTCACCTCGTAATATCACTGCGAGCCTGTCCATGATCGAACTCGCCAGAATATTCACTCAATGGTCATAGACCAACTTTATACACACGGAGGTTGGGATCGGGGGACGGTGTCTGATTGATTACTGTAATAGAGATGTTGTCAACCTAAAGAATGTCGAGGTCAACTTTGATGAGGGTGAATGTTAGGCTGTCGCGTTCCTCCTGCTTCGACTTGTTTTCCTTGTTCGTCACGGATCCGATTACTACTGAGTGCGAGTGTTTAAGCCTGAGTTCCCCTTGTGAACAGTGACTCGCTACTAGTATATTATATTACATAGATGTTCGAGTACACCATTGATGCCAGACACTATCCGCATCAACGAACTCCTCACGCTGTCCCGGTGCTCTGGTGACGATACCGATGACAAGGAGGTACATTCACAGTGTATCTTAGTCTCTCTCATCCATCGCACACGAAGTTTCGAGAACAACATGTCCAGAAGACCTGACGTATTCGATCAACTACTGTGCGTCCCTGGAAATATCCATCGATCCTTCCGAGTCGTTCGCACCCCAACATCGGGGCGACACAAGAGTCGTCGCAACGCTGCGAGATACTTTCTGCCTCGTTGAATGAGGCAAGGCTGCCACAGGAGAAATCAGACATCGTCGGGCTCGCCCTAGCTCGCCCTCATCAGACTCATGATTAGCTGTACCGCCATCATATCAATATTGGTATGAACCCTTATCGACAAAAAGCCCCGTCTTGTTTGGTATCACTGTCCAGGGGCAGCAGAGGTGCGCTTTACAAGAACGGTTCCCATTCCTCGGTCAGTCTATCCGCAAAGTATGTACAACCGTGTCAAGGGTAGGCAGCACGCCAATTTGTATTGACAAGTGTAGTCTATTGACATTGGGTTCCTTGGGATACCTTACTACCCGCCGTAGAGGCACTCGTGTCGGCCGTCGGCCATCACAGTCTCGAGTACACAAGAGGACCCAGGCGACAATGTATTTGTCCATCTCTTCGAAACCAAACACCCTCCTCCTCGCGGCGTCCGCTCTAGTCCAGGTAACCCAGCGACAAGATGACTTTCTCGACGTCGACGTCTGTTCACCTCGTGACTTTCAAGATCATTCGTCACCTCTACCCGCATCAGGGCACATCAATCTCGAGACAACTGGTCATCAGTGGTTCACCCTCGTTGATACGTTTCATCGCCCTCGCAGCAGGTTCGAATCTCGACGACATTTTCGTCAACTTCGAGACCGCGACGCGTCTTCTTGAGGTGCCGTCATTCTTCCTCAGCGATCTGGCCAAAGATGCCCATCTCGATCGTCGATACCCGTTTCAAATACGAGACCGAACCGATGTACGTCGCTAACCAGGCTCGGTTTACCAATTGCACTCGCATGTCGTGTCCTTGTTTCGTCGTCCGTCGTAGCCATGTTCTTCGCCGTTCACAGTGCTTGGCTGATCGAAACGAACTTGTCTCCCAAGGAATTGCTCCGCTTACCGAATGACATCGAGACAGTTGTCTGCCTGAAATGGTATGTATTGTACATCTTCTCCTGTAGATTTGACTGACCCTCCTAGGCTTCATCTTGTGTCGACCTCGACGACGGGGAGGGTTTACGGCCTAAATAGACCGTTGCTCGTGCTAGGAAGAGCGTGGTGACGACACAAACGGGCCCATCGTACCTATGATGATCGAGGCAGGTGAACGAGAGTGAGTCCCAAAGCGATGCTAAAAACGCGGAGTGAACGGCGCGCGTCCACTAATTGAGTTACCTGTGGAGCTCCCCGAAGGGAACCGGGTCCCGCAACCTAGAAATGACGGAAGGTTTCGCCAATAAGTTGATTGGTCGCAACGGGGTCGCTTGCTGGATCCGAGTAAGAATAAGCGCCAAAGGCACCATATTGAGAAAAAGGAAATGTGTTTATGGAACAACTTTGCGCCCCGCGAGTAAACCGGAACATTTGTTCCTTGACATTTTTACACCAACGATTGTGCACTATTGTTGAGGATGTCGTCAACGAATAAAGGTGCGTGGCAACTCCGAGGAGTAAAAGAGCAATGTTGACAATTTTGTAAGACCAAACGATGGTTCTTGACACCGGTCGTTCTGGCTATGTATGGGCAGTGACATTCCAGCCAGATGGAATGCATGTTTTGGGCGGGAGCAGGGATGTAATGCTTCGATGGCGACTTGCAGGCGGTCAAGAGGTGGGGAAGAAAACGGGAGCAGAGTTGAACGCCATTTCTGTGTCGAAGGATCACAAGTGGACGGCGTGTGGGACTGACGACGGGGCAAGCGTGTGGGACGGTGAGATGCACGAAAAGGTAATCGACGTGGAGGGCAGAAACAAGGTGTTTGCAGTCGATGTTTCCCATGATTCGACCAGGTTTGCGACCGGAACTGCGGGCAAGAAAGCGAGTATTTGGAACATGACGACAGGGCAGAGACTCGTTGGCCCACTCCAGCATGATAAGTCTGTCATCGGAATCAAATTCTCACCGAACGGCGAGCACGTCGCCACCGCATGCAGTGGAAGGTCGATCCGCATCTTCAACAGTCGTAACGGTAAAGAGCTCATCACTATCAAGACTACCATACCCGAAAGGGGCCCTGGCACTCCGCTTGCATGGTCAAGCGATGGTCAGCAAATCTTTGCTACATCCCGCGACAACAAAATTAGGTCCTTTGACGTCTCCACTGGGTCTCAGCTGGCCGAATCACCGATCCTCTATGATGTAACCCACCAGGTCCTCTCCATTGCAGTAGCTGCCAACGGCAAATTCATCGCTACCTGCGCACCGCGTTCAATCTCGTTCCTGGACGCATCAACATTGACTCGCATTGGCTCTGTCATTGAGGACAGCAGATACTTACAGTCAATCGCTGTCTCACCAGATAGCAGCTATGTTGCGACTGGACGACAGGACGGGAAAATTGTCATTCATGGTCTCACCAAGATTTTACCTGACTCGTATGGTCCTTTCCGTGTAAGTATATATGCATTCATAGTCCTTGCAAGTCAGATAAGCCCCAACACGTTTTCCATGCTGATAATCTATTCAGGGATCTACTCGCGAGGAAATACAACAAGGCGAGCAACCTTCGACCTCGAGTGGTCACGACAACAATCCCCCCAGTGACTCGAACTCGGTAGGAATTTGTCATTCCGTCATTGAAAGAACCGGCGCGCTGACACCATTATGTACGTGCAGCAGGAAGATCCTGCGAAATTCAACCCACCCGAGTCCGGAGGACACAACGAAGATGGCGATGATCTCCTCGAGGTACTGTTTGTGTATTTGCCCCTCAAAGCGAGTTCTCACAATGGGATAGGTTGAGGTACCGTCGAGCACGCCCGCTCCTCAGCTCGATTTTGACGAGGTTGGTGATCACTCCGTTGTTATCTTGCTTCCATGCTGATGCTACTGAAGCCATCATCCCCGACTCCCTCTGACCATCCTCAGGAGGATGAGATACCGCCTTCCTATGCCGTATCACAGTCGTCAGATGGCGTACGAGTGACTTTCACTCCAAAGGCTCGTCTGGGGGAAACTGTTGATACTGCCGAGTCACGCCGGAGCCGTTCCCGTTCGACATTCAAACAGTGGCTGCAGAGGAAGAGCCACAAGGATCCCGCTTCACAGAAGTCTGACCGAAGTTCCGGGAAGTCTCGCCAACCCGGCGATCGTCGATCCCCCTCCCGCTCACCAGTGAGAGTGAATGCCTCAAACAATCGACCTTCGAAGATGGCTGCAGGTCAGCGCCAACGAGTAAGTACTCCTTGATAGGGGACTGGATGCGATGTGTCTAACATATCATATTAGCGAGTGGTTGCAAAACCCGTTGTAAAGCAACAGGTTCGTTGTTTCTCGGATATGTATACAGGGACTCATGACACGTTACAGCATAAATCGCGTCGCAAGGCTGCTGTTCCCAACCATTCGAACAAAAATACTTTGCCTAGCGGACAAGCTCCTGCGCATCCAAAGGAAGCCGACCCAGTGCGTATTTTTCTGGTGATGGTAGAATTCGTCACGACAGTTCACATCCTATTAGGCGGAACAAGAGAATAATTCATCTGAATCCTCGGCCACGAGGGTCCATGTGATGGTGCGTACAATCTCCTTTAGCTTGCATTATTAGACTCACAGTGAATCAGCATCAGCAAGGATCAGGCGATGCTACCCTTGCGATCAGGTTACCTGCATGGATGTTGTGTATTCGCTCAGGTGCACACGACGAGACGCACTGATGCAGGTGATTCAATTCAATATATGTATACTAGTATACTACTCTCAATCGCAATCATGTGGATATTGATCATGCATTCTTTGACTTCGTGTGACCTTGCAACATCAGTTTGACGCCGACGTCTCGATGTTCAATTTTTGTACAGGAATGAGACCCTGGTGATAGGGCATAGGTTTACATGTCATCCGAGCATATGAGAGGGATGCCATCGTCATGCTGAATTGGAGCTAAAGTGGAACGATCCATTTCGGGAGAAGAGTACATGACATGTTTATTTGGCAAGGCTGCCTCATTGAGAGGATGCTCAGTCTCGACACCGCATGATGCATGCACAGTTGGAAGACGACGTAGGCGATGAGCCATATACTATTACCAGTGTATGATGGCAGTATGAGCGTGTACTCGCGATCATACGTACAGTGGGTATAAGACCATTCAAACCGTTGTTTAGCATGTCACTGACCAACCTTGGTTTACCAACTGCGCTTGCACAGTGCGTCGTTGTTTCGTCGTCCCTCGTAGCCATGTTTATCGCCGTTCGCGGTGCTTGGCTAGATCAAACCGAACTTCTCGCCCAAGGAATTGCTCTGCTTGGTCCAGGAAATCGAGACGATGGTCTGCCCACTAGAATTAAGGCGGAGAGTGTGAGTAAATACGAAGAAGAGTGATATACGCCAAGGGGTGCGGCTCCGGTGACAGAACAAGCGATGTTGGTTGGAGTTTGGGACGTTTGGGGCGATGGAATCGGAGGCGGGATGAGGGAGGATATGAGGGAGAGGCGGTGTCCTAAGTGGGAGACGAGAGGGAGGGATGACTCTTGGATATGGATCAGGGTACCGAGGACGAAGACGTGGATGGCGAAAGCGAGGAGGATGGGGTGGCGATTGGTCCCGGAAGGATGGAGACCGACCCGGATCTAAATATTTACGTGGATGCGGTGCAGGGATTCTCGAAGAGCACGAGTGCGGAGGGGTCCAAGTTCGTGACCATGGACGATATCGAGGACGATGGAGGGAAGGTGAGGGGATTGAGGAGGATGGGAAGTTACCGGCCGGCCTTGTGCTCTTGTTGGCTGGCCTGGTGACCAGTCCATCTATGAAGCAAGCCGTCGATACGACTGCTTATCTAGTCGTTGCGAGTTTGCGACGAGGCCACTTGGCTGGGATCTGAGTAGGAATAAGCGCCAAAGGCACGAGGCACCTACGTGAATAGCCCCGGATTTGGGAAACGTGTTTATACAGCAACTTTGCGCCCCGCAAGTAAGTAAACCGTTCCTTGACATTTTTACACCGACAATTGTGCCATTGGTGAGGATGTCGACGGCGAATGCTGGTGTGTAGCAGCTCCAAGGAGTGATTCGGAACAATGCTGACAATTCAGTAAGACTCCCAAACGATGACACTTGACACCGGTCGCTATGGCATTGTATGGGCAGTTGCGATCCACCCTGACGGAAAGCATGTGCTGGGCGGGAACGAGGATGGCATGTGGCGATGGCGACTCGCAGACGGTCAAGAGGTGGGGAAGCAACCGGGAGTGGAGTTGCGCGCGATTTCAGTGTCGAGGGATCAGAAGTGGATGGTCTGTGGGACTGTCAAGGGGGCAAGCGTGTGGGATGGAGAGATGCACGAAAAGGTAATCGACGTGGAGGGCAGAACCGCGGTGTATGCCGTCGACGTCTCCCCTGATTCGACCAGGTTTGCCACTGGCACTGTCGGCAGCACAGCGAGCATTTGGAGCATAACGACAGGGAAGCAACTCGTTGGTCCAATCAAACACGACAATTCCGTCACTGGTATCAAATTCTCTCCGAACGGCGAGCACATCGCCACTGCCTGCTATGGAGGCTCGATCCGCATTTTCGACAGTCGCAATGGCAATGAGCTCACCACCATCAAGAATATCATACCCGAACGGGGCCTGTGCACTCCGCTTGCATGGTCAAGTCAGCAGATTTTTGCTGCATCCCGCGACAACAAAATCAGGTCCTTCGACGTCTCCACTGGGTCCCAGCTTCCCAAATCATTGGTTCTCCACGACAACAACAACCACGTCTACTCTATTGCTCTAGCTCCCAACGGCAAATTTATCGTTACTGTTGCAGGCCGTTCAGTCACCTTCCTGGACACATCAACACTAATTCGGATTGGTTCCCTCATTGAGGAAAGCCCAGGCATTCACTCAATTTCTGTCTCCCCAGACAGCAGCTATATTGTGACTGGACGACATGATGGGAAAATTGTCATCCATCATCTTAGTATGATTATCCCTGACTCGTATGGTCCTTTCCGTGTAAGCATTTGTGCCTTCATAATCTTTGCATGTCAGATAACCTCCACTCCGTCTCCCCTGCTGACGAGTTATGTAGGCATATACTCGCGAGGAAGTACAACAAGACGAACAGACTTCGGATAGCCATGACAACAATCCACTCAACTCGAATCCGGTAGGAGTTTGTCATGCCGTCCGAACCGAAAGAGCTGTGCTGACATCATTGTGTACGTGCAACAGGAAGATCCTGAGAAATCCAGCCCACCCGAGTCCGAAGGACACAATGAAGATGGCGATGATCTCCTCGAGGTATCAGTTTCCTCATTTCCCCCTCAAAGAAAGTTCTCACAGTGGCATAGATTGAGGTGCCATCGAGTGTGCCCGCTCCTCAGTTCGACTTTGACGAAGTGGGTAATCACTACATTCTTATCTTGCTTCCATGTTGATGCTGCTGAAGCCACCATCCTCGACCTCCGACCATCACCAGGAGGATGAGATACTGCCTTCCCATGCCATATCACAGTCATCAGGTGGCGTACGAGTGACCTCCACTCCAAAGGCTCGTCTGGGGAAAACTGTTGATACTGCCGAGTCACGCCGGATCCGCTCTACATTCAAACAGTGGCTGCAGAGGAAGAGCCACCAGGATCCCGCTTCACAGGGGTCTGGCCGAAGTTCCGGGAAGTCTCGCCAATCTGCCGATCGTCGATCCTCTTCCCGCTCGCCAGTGAGAGTGAATGCCTCAAATGATCGACCTTCGAGGATGGCTGCAGGTCAGCGTCAACGAGTAAGTACTCCTTGATAGGCGAATGGACGTGATGTGTCTAACATATCATATTAGCGAGCGGTTGCAAAACCCGTCGTAAAACAACAGGTTCATTGTTCCTCAGATTCGTATACAAGGACTCATCACTCGTTATAGCATAAACCGCGCAAAGCTGCTGTTCCCAAGCATCGGAACAAAAATACTTTGCCTAGCAGACAAACTCCTGCGCATCCACAGGAAGCCGACCCAGTGTGTATTTTTCTGGTGATGGTAGAACTCGTCACGACAGCTCATGTCCTATTAGGCGAAACAAGAGAGTAATCCATCTGAACCGTTGGCCGCGGGGATCCAACTAACGGTGCGCCATTCTTTGCTTTAGCCTATATCATTAAGCTTACAGTCGATCGACACCAGCAAGGATCAAGCTACTCTGCGCTTACGATCACATTTCCCACATGGATGTTGTGTTTTCGCTCAGGTACACATGATGAGACGCATTGATTCAGGTGATTCGATGCGCTCCATGTAGGTATTACGACTCTGAATCGCGAGTATGTGGACATCAATTGTGCAGTTCTTTGAATTCAGCATTAGTATGAGTCCTGATAAGCCCGTCCATGCTGGAGCTCGCCAGAATGTCCAGCCGACATTGATGAAGTTTACACCCACGGAGGTTGGGAAAGACAGTGTCTGATTGCTTAGAGTTGTTGCAAACCTTAAGAATGTCGACTGCGACGAGAGTGTGTCTCAGGCCGTCGCGTTCCTCCTGCCAGTGCCTGATTCAATGTTTTCCTTGTTCATCACGTATCCGAGTACTACCCAGGGCAGGTGTCGTCCAAGCCCACACGTGGTGATTTCTCGTTGTGGGCGTGGGAGGACCGCAGTCCTTGGTAGATATTCGAGCAGGCTACCAATAATGGACACTATGCACATCAACGAACTCGTTTCTCCCAGCGCTCTGGTGACAATACTAATGACAAAGGGTCACATTCATAATTTTTCCATTCTACTCTCTCATCCATCGCACACGAGATTTCAATAACATCAAGTCAGACGACCTGACGTGTTCGATCAACTCGAAACATTCGTCGATCGTTTGTCCGAAACGCTCCTTCGTTCGCACTGGCACCCCAAAGCATGCACGAGTCCCGTTGACGCGGCGTATTATTGTCCAAAACTTTAAGATATGTCCAGAGTGGAAGAATCGGGCCGAAGGCTTTGGCATCGGCGCAGCAGCAGCGTTTTTGTTCAACTGTGGACGGACAGGGGCCGAGACTCGATTCGGGTATGGTAGGAGTTTGTCATTCCACCACCGGAAGAGCTGCGCTGACCCCGTTCCGTATGTACAACAGGAAGAACCCAGGAAATCCAGCTCACCCGGGTCCGAAGGACACGACGAAGATGGCGATGATCTCCTCGAGGTATAAGTTTCTTCATTTCCCCCTCGAAGCGAGTTCTCACAGTGGCATAGATTGAGGTGTCATCGAGTGCCCCTGCTCCTCAGTTTGACTTTGACGAGATCTGTGACCACTACCTTCTTATCTTACTTCTGTGTTGACGCTGCTGAAGCCACCATCCCCGACCTCCTCCAACGATCCTCAGGAGCATGGGACACCTTCCCATGTGGTATCACAGTCGTCAGATGGCGTATGAGTGACCTTCACTCTAGAGGGTTGTCTGGGGGGAACTGTTGATACTGCCGAGTCACGCCAGAGCTGTTCGATGTTCAAACAATGGCTACAGAGGAAGGTATCGCAAAGCTCATTTGGACTTTGCCTATGCCCACAAGGATTGGACTCTAGAGGACTGGAAGAGGGTAATATGGTCTGATGAGACTAAAATCAATCACCTAGGATCAGATGGGCGCAAATGGGCATGGAAAAGGGCAGGTGAGGGGCTTAGTGATAGGTTGGTGGATGGAACCCTCAAGTTTGGAGGAGGTTCTCTGATGATGTGGGGCTGTATGACTTGGGAGGGCATTGAATTTGCTACCAAGATTGATGGTAGGATGGATGGGGACCT
>JBBPRX010000371.1:0-16230 GCA_038093195.1 Boletus fagicola
CACTCGATCGTATTCAACGACATTGCAGTCAAGTCTATGTATACTATATTTCATATCAAGAAAAGATAGAGAGATAGTAGGGGCACTCAAGGCCCTTATGAAGGTCCTTACAGTGATCCACAAGGACCTGCAGGGATAGGGGGAGGTGATGGAGTGTCAGCGGGCACTCATGGATCACCAGTGCACGCTGCTGGAGTAGCTGGTGGACCTCAAGACAGAGGAGGTGTATGGAGGGAGGTCGGAGACGTCCGAGTCTGGAGATGAGGAAGAGGAAGAAGAGGCAGTGGAGGAGCTGCTGGAGTTGGAGGGGGAGAGGGTGGAGGAACGTAGGAAGAAGAAGTCGGAGGGGAGTGAAGGGGAGGCAACAATTAGCAAGTAGTTACCTTCCAAATCCATGTTGTAGATATTTGAAGTCTTCTTCCTGACATCTGTGAGAGTGACATCTGGGAGCGTCCGGAGATTGCCACAGGAGGTGTCGGAGGTGTGTAGGAGACGGAGCGAGGAACCTATCGAAGGTTCAGAGTCATGAGGCGGAGTCCCTATCCCCCTCTTAGGGTAGACATCCCAATGTCTACAGAAAGAGGAGTGGGCGGGAAAAGCAGGGGGTGAGGGGTACATAGGCAGATTGGAGTGACCAGAGTTGTCGAGGGCAAGCCCAAAACATGGAGGAGCTCGGAGCTGTCGGCATCCATACTCAGGTGAAGGGAAAGTGGTACTGCTCATAACCCAACACTCAATGGAGTGTTCATGGGCAAGCCAGTTGTTTCCTAATATCAAGGGAGCAGGGGGACCCAACGGAGGTGTGCAAAAGTGCGAATAGAGTGATCACCTAGTAGAAATGGCAGGTGCAGAGGACGGGAGTTGGAGTACCACTAGGGCACTGAGACAGGGAGGTGGGGACGGAGTTGCCAAAAGGCACAGAGGAGAAGTCGGAGGGAGTTGGAAGTAGCACCATCAAGGCACAGTGGAGAAAGGGAGGGAAGCTCACAGTGGTAGTGCTAAGCTGAAGCTCAGTTAGCACATAATGGACGACAGCGCTCACCCAAGGTGTGGTTTAACGGAGTTGTATTAGATATGAGAGGACTGAGGACAGTCTCTCACAGTGTGGCCGGCAAGATCACAGAGGAAGCAAAGACCTTGATTGAAATGACGCTGTCGCTCAACAAAGTCTGCAGGGACAGAGGAGTCGGACTCATTGGAACTGTCAGAGTCTGAGTCAGAGGTGGAGGAGGAGATGGACACAGAGTCGGAGGTGGGGTCAGAGATGTCAGAGGAAGGCAGGGAAGAAGGGAGCATAGACAAGGTTGGGGGAGTGTTGGCTAGTGAAATGGACTGATGGTCACACTCGGATTCATGTTTCCAATAACCCAAGTCAGTAGACTGCGCTAGGCTTCGCATTCCTGATAGTGTATGTGGTTTGCCAGTACTCGATATCTCGTCCTTGATACAATCCAGAAGTCCAGAATAGAAGAGGTGCCAGAGTGCACCATCTCCAAATCCTCGGACTTGACAAGCAAGGCGATTGAAATCCACCATATATGTACTTGCTGATTCATTGCTCATCCTTCATGATTAGATTTCAGAGTTTGTGTTCTGCATCACTGATGGGATCGTGAGGATTGAAGTTTGTCTGGAGTTCCAGGACGAAGTCGGGGTAACTATCCATCCACAAAGGATGGTGTTCTGAGGGGTCAGAAAGGAGGAGGTTGGGCTTGAACCATTCAAGGGCCATGCCTGTGAGATAGGACTGTGCAAATGTTACTTTGGTGTGATCTGTATGGAAGACCTTAGGGCGGTCCTGAAAGTTGAGCTCACAATGGACCAAGAAGGCCTGGAGTTTGCAAGGTTCCAATCCATTGAACTGGTCCGGAATGCAGACTCTGGTTCTCTGGCCAGAACTGGAGGTTGGACAACTAGGCCTGGCTAGTCGTTGGATAGAATGGGCAAGGAGGGTGAGGGCATCTGATGCCTTGTCTTTGGAGTTGTCAGGGTCTGACTTGGAGGTGTCTGAATTGTCAAGGGGCTCTCTGCTGTTTGATGGAGTGGGCTGGTCCTGCACTCTTTGACTAGAACACTGACTAGGAGTTATGGAGGTGCGGGAGTTTCAACTGAAGGATTGAAATCCCAGAGTTGAAGGTGGATGTACCTGGGAGGCGGAGCTGGGGGGGATGGTGAGGAGAAAAGCCACGGAATTGATGAGAGTCCAAGACTGTGGATTGTTGACGATGACTAGAGAAGACGCTAAGGGCATTATAGTGTGATGAGATGGAGGTCATGACGGATGGTGCGGAGTTCATGATAGGAGTTTAACCACTTGGTTTTTCGAAGGTCTGAGGTACTGATGTTCGAAAGGATAGTCAGCAAGTGGGAGCTTGAATATACTGTTAGGACCATTCCAAACTCCTGGAGATAACTCCGATGTTCCAGAGTTTTGGAGGTATTGAGATGTTGGCTTCACTGTATGTGGTGTGCCCTTGCTGAGTATTGGTTGTCTCAGTATTTTGGAGGGGCACGGAGAGGACTGGAGGTAGACTTGGAAGGGAGGTGTCAGGTGTCAAGTTTGATATTCAAGCTGAGTGTTAAGGTTGCTACTGGTGGTAGAACCTAGACAAGTGACTCGAGTGCATAGACTCGACTGTGGGTCATAAACCAGGTGGTAGCCTGACTCGTAAGGCTAGTCGGTCTCTGTAAAGCAAAAGGAGGAACGGGATGTCCTCAGGGGTGGACAGTGGGAGTAATCTGGGTTGGACTACGACTGCTGAGGGGTGACCGGGGAGTCCTTCCTTGGGGTTGATAGGCCCAAGGGGTGTCAACAAAGGCAGGGGGGTCAACGGTTGACCAGACGGTGGGCAAGGTAAGAGGCGCTGACTCTATGAGAACACGACAGGCAGAAAGGCCTGAAGGTAATGACCTGGAGTCGACCTAGTGAGGGAGCTAGACCCAGGGAAGGAGTTGGGCTAGGGACAAGGTTAATCCTAGCGAGGGGTTGGCGATGATGTCTGGGGATGGCCCAGAGAGGAGGAGGGTTGGCGAAGGTGATGAGAGTGACGAGCGCTGAAGAAGTACAAGCGGGAGGAGATCGCAGGGAGCTTGAGCCTCAAAGGCTGAAGGCTGACTTACTATCCTTAGTAGAGTCTTAAACTAGCACGAGGGCTTGTGCAGTCAAGAGTACGCAGGAATGAGTAGGTTCAAGTTAAAGAGACATTACAGGTGGCGCTCTAACTTACAGTATATACAGTACTACTATGAGTGAGTTAAGGGCAGGTCGCCCGGATAAGGTAATAGTCTTTAGGGCAGGGGAGAATGCCTGAGAAAGGAAAGATGCATCACGTCATGAAAGATCACAAGGTGTCGTGTCGAGGAACGAGGCAGTGGTGACGCGTCGCGTTGCGAGAAGTCACGTGGGGCATGTCAGGGAAGATGCGTCGCATGAATGGTCATGAGGTCGTGTCAAGGCAGAGGAGACATGTCGCGTCGCGAAGGAGCACGAGGCTACGTGTCAGGGGTCACGTGAGAGGGAAGGGTGAAACCGGAAGAGAGGCTGTGAAGGACCAGCTCTCGGGTGAACTAGGATCAAGAAGGCAAGGGGATAGCCTTCAGGAAGGATAGGATCATCTAGGCGATGACTCGGAAGGATTAGGATCAATGATGCTGTGGGGGGACAGCACTCGGGTGGGGTCAGGGGTCCAAGGAGGGAGTCCGGATGGATGACTATTGGAAGTAGTCATCGAGGAGGAAGTCCAGGACAGGGATTGAGGAGGGGGATCCAGGGAGGGTCCGAAGGAAGACTACTGGGAGTAGTCATCTAGGAGGGAACTGCAGGGGATCTATGGTAGGTCTTCCAGAGTAGCGTCAAGAGGTGATGGTTCTCCATCGGGGATCGGGATTCAGGAAAGGGAGGTGAAGGGGAGCCGCTTTTAGGAAAAAGCGTACCCAATCGTAACAGAGTCGGAGTACAGAGTATCTACAAATTTAAATACATAGGTTGGAGGAACACAGGAATTGTTATGGAGGTGAGTAAGTGTCTGAGTAATGTCTGGGAGGAAGAAAGCCTGAGCTGTGCTACTATGCGAGCACAGGAATGGAAGTATCTACAGAGCAGGACTAGTACAGATATAGTAACTATGTACGGAGGTCGAAGTCCGGAGTTGAGGAGTTGAGTCCTGGGCGAGAATGCGCCGGAGGACGAGCAGAGAGGGTTGGAAGGGGTGCCTGGAGGCCGGAGTTGTACTGAGAAGTACAGTATATGACAGCTATGTTCAATACTTCCCCTTGCCAAATACCTGGTAAGGTTTGCAAGCATACAGTATAAGAGTGCATAGAGCTACTAAGTACATATGTGGGGGTAAAATGGCAAGTTCAATAGAACATTAGGCCTAGTTGTGATTGAAACTTGGTAAATTTAATATGTCCAAGATTCATAGTGAACATGTCAGCTGGGTTGTCATTTCCTTCTATGAAGAAGAGATCAACTTGTCCTTTAGTGACAGCTTTACAAACAAAGTGATATCTGATTCTGATATGTTTAGATTTGGAATCAGTGACTGGGTTGGAAGCCATAAAGATGGATCCTTGGTTATTACCACAGATAGGGATGGATTTAAGTTTATATCCAAGTTCACCTAAGAGAGCTTTTATCCAAATGGCTTGGCAGCTGCAGTCGGAGAGCACCATGTATTCTGCTTCTGTGCTAGATAGAGTGATAGATTTTTGGGCATGGGATGCCCAGGAGAAGATACCATTTGCCACTTTGAAGAAATAGCTGGTTTGTGATCGGTGAGTGATGGGGTCAGATCCCCAATCAGAGTCTGTGCAGGCAAGGATCCCTTGTGCAGAATCACCATCAAAATCAAGGGAATAATCTCTAGTACCTAAAAGGTAGCAGCATATGTAAAGTGCTTTATCGAGATATTCCTTGGATGGGTTTGCTGACTGTCTAGCTAGTGCAATTACTGCATAAGCGATGTCAGGGTGAGTTCTAAGCATAAGATATAAGAGTGATCCGATGACAGTTTGAAATTGAGATTGAAGTGCTGGATCTGCATTTCCTTCATTTGGAGAAGGATAATACCCAGTAGGGAGAGAACTAGGGGCTACTCTGGCATTTTGCATGCCACATCACTCAATGACTTTGTCAAGATAAGCAGTTTGATCTATGCATATTTTTCTGCCTTTTTGGTGGATGCACATCCATAGGAATTCTTTGGTTTCACCAAGATCTCTACATTCCCACTTTTGCATGAATAGTGACTTAATCTCATCAACTATGGCTTTGTTAGGACCACAGAAGAGAGTGTCATCTACATAGATGATGGCTACTACAATGTTGGAGCCTTTCTTCTTGTAGAGAAATATACCAGCATTGGATTTCAAGTGCTCAAAGCCAAGTTCTGTCATAGACTGGTTGAGGGTGTTCCACCAGGCTAAGCCTGCTTGTTTTAATCTGTATAGGGCATGACGTAGTCAGAGCACTTTGTGCTCTTGCCCAGGTTGTTTAAAACCTTCTGGTTGTTCCATGTAGATCTCTTCATCTAGCTTGCCATATAAGTAGGTGCTTGTGACATCAAGTCCAGAGATATACCTGTTTTCTAGTGCTGCCAGTCTGAACATAAGTCATACTGTTTCAAAGCACACAACTGGTGAGAAGATCTGATCAAAGTCAGTACCTTCTACTTGGGAGAAGCCTTTGGCTATGAGTCTGGCTTTTTTATGGCCATCTGGTTTGGCATCAAATACCCAACAATTTTTAATGACTTTTCTGTCAGTTGGTCTATCGACAATGTCAAAAACTTTTTGCTTTTTGAGAATGCTAAGTTCATCTCTGCAAGCAGATTCCCATTGGGATTGCTTATCCTTGGGTAGGTTGGTGATGTCTTTGTAAGACCATTCCCTAGGGAGTTTATTGACCTTCTGGTCTGGTTGTATAGCTCTCACAAGTAAGTAGTATGTGAGCTTTTCTGATACACTTCCTTCCCCTTCCTGAACAAGTTTTGCAATGTCACATTCCTCTGGAGGAGTTTGAAAGGGGGTAGTGGAGGAGCTAGGTTCAGGATCAGGTGGAGTAGATGGAGTATGTGGTGCATTGACTGCTTCATTCCATCAAGATAGGTGCTCTGTGTCTTTAAATTGTTGGACAGGATGTCTCCATTCACCATAAATGTTCCCTGGTCTGTTAGGGACTTTTTTTTTGTGCTGAGAGCAGTGAGGTATAGGAGGAGGGATGTCAGGAATGTGATGTCTGACAGGACTGGGGGTCTTAGGGGCAGGGGGTGGAATGGGAGGTTCATCCTCTGAGGAGCTAGAGGAATCATCTTTAGCTGCCACAGGGGGCACTGGATGATCCTTATGAGTAAGGTGGGGATGACAAGAGTTGTCTTCATCATTGATGATTGGTGAAATAATACCAATCGGATCAGTGGCAGGTTCCTGTATGATCCTGGTGTTGTGCTTCTTAGGAGTGATGGTGTAGTGTGGGAACATTGCTTCGTTGAAGATAGCATGTGCTGATGTGAAGAGAACATTGTTGGGTGATCACATGAATACATATGTAGTTGCGATCATTACCAGGGGCTACACTGAGGTAGGTCATCAATTCAGATTTGGGGGCTAGCTTATTTGCTCGTACATCATGAGGTATGTGTACATAAGTGCCACATCCAAAAACTCTGAGATGGGATATGTCAGGAGTTTCATCATGCAGCAACTCATATGGAGTGCACCAATTTAGCCTTTTAAGTGGTGTGCAATTATAGATATGGACAGCATGAGCAGTTGCAAATTCCCACCAACTTGGGGGAATGCAGGCTTCATGTCTCATGGCTTCAGCCTTGTCCATCATGGTGTGCATGAAGCATTCAGCACGGCCATTTTGTTGAGGAGTGTGAGGAGCACTTTGTGCAATTTTGATACTATGCTGCTTAAGAAGTGCATTGAAGGCATTGGATTTGTATTCACCTCCTGCATCTGACATCCAGGTTTTTACAGATGACTCAAACTGTGTTTTAACCATGGAAAGGAAATCCTTAGTTGAAGATAAGGATTGTGACTTTTGACGCATGGACATAGTCCAAGTGTGTCCAGTAAAATCATCAATGAAGACTATAAGGTACATATTTGAATTTCCTGTAGGAGTTCACAGGGAAAGACTTTAGGTCTGAGTGAATTGGTTCAAAGGGATGAGAGGCGCGAGCTTCATTTGGGAGGAATGCATGATTGGGCATCTTCCCTAGAGTGCAGCCAGGGCATAGAGAATCTTTCTTGGGAAATTCAATGGTAGGGAAATTCTTTGTATGCTTCCTTGCATGGGATAGGACATCATGCGAAGGGTGAGCAAGTCTTCAATGGATAGTTTGGTAGTCAACAGAATATATGACTCCAAGATGTGCGACAGCTTTTTCATATGATATGGACTTCAAGGTATAAATGGTATTACTTGGGTGACGAGAATAGAAGCGAATATATTCAGCTCCTGATTTCCTATGTAATGATAGTTGCTGCAAGTTACTGTGCATGGTCATATTATCCTGAAGAAATCCTCCCATAGATAGGAGTCTAGCATTTATATCGGGTACATGGTACACAGGGAATAGGTGCATTGAGTAGTTGCTGCCATCATCCTGTAGAACTGATAGTATAATGGTGCCAACACCTTTTATCTGAGTCACGCCATTTGCAGTGTATACATACATTGATGGAATTGTGTAACTCAGAATATTCAGCAAAGTCTGTTATCACAAAAGTGAAATGGAGGGATGCTCCAGAATCAATTGTCCAAATGATTTCATCAGTCAATTTTGACTTCCCCTTACATCTAGCACACTGAGAGAATAGGGTAGAATGCACACATATATTGGTATCTAGTAATGCTACTGATATATCATGTGCTATGAGCGAGAAAGATTTATTCTCTGTGTGAGGGAACTCGTTTAGCTCAGGTGTGATGAGGAGAGAGGGAGGAGAAGAGACTGACATGATAATGTCCTTGTCTTCATCGTATGTGCACTTGTCATCAAGGAAGTAGTTGTCCAAGATACCGGCTGTGTCTGCAATTTCCCCATTGATGTCTGAACTGTAAATGTCGACAATTTTGTATTCATTGTACTCATCTCATGAACAGCAGGGGGTATGAGGACGTGCACATTTACGATCGTGGCACATCAAGAGAGAGCTGTCTGAATTGATGAGAGGAGGAAGAGTGATGGTGTCATCAAGCACATCCTGTTCGTATGAGACATGGCCAGGTATGTCGAGATGCACCATTTTGTCGAATAGTTCGCCTGTCTCATCTGCTTAACTGAGAGGGCCACAGAGGGACATGGATGAGAGGAGGGGCTGGTGAGGAGGTGAGGCGGGGATGTGTGAGATCGTGTGTACCCCACAACCTGTGAGGCTGGGGGCGATGTGGTGAGATGGCAAGATGGGACGAGGCAGGAGAGGCAATAAGGTGTGTGCAGAGAGGTGTTGAGATGAAAAAGAAAGTGGACAAGATGAAGTGGGCATGGGAGTGAGTGATGTGTGCACAATACGGTCAATAGAGGAATGACAAGGTGGAGAATGGATTCAGTTGAGGAGGGAGAGTCCCCCAGTGACGGTATCGAGGGTGCATGCAACCTCTTGGGATGGTTGGATGCCGATCCAATGGGCCAATGAGATAGAGCAGCAAGTGGACAGATTGGTCAGTGGACCATATTGGGTGGCACCGGTTGTGTGCATGAGTGTATGTGGGTCATTGGAGGGTATTGGGAGGGTGGATGGGATGTCCGAGAGGTCATGGTCGAGGGTGGCGAGTGAGGTGAGGTGGCCTTGAGTGCTGTTGCCAGGCCCTTTGCCCTTGCCACCATGATTCCCATGGGGTCACTTTTTGTTGTGCAGTGTGTCTTTTCATTCATTTGTGCTGCTGCTGCTGCCTGCTGCTGTGAGTTGAAGGACGGAGGAGGGGGCTTCCATTTTATGGCAGAGAGCTTACATGATGAATGGGATGATGTGGAGAAGGAAGAGGGAGCCGAGCATCCAGTGGCACATTGGTCCCACAATAAGACAATGGTCTTTTGAAGGTCATTTGAGCGTTGTTGTGTTGATTTTGTCAGACATGGTGAGCTGTTGGGCGACCACCTCCATCAAGGGAGGTATCTTGGCCAATAACATCATTATTTGGACTTTTGTTGTGATGTTGAATCCAGCTTCCTTGAGACAAGAAAATAACATAATAAGTTGGTTGAGGGCCTTGCCTGGGTGCTGATCAGAGGGAATGCAGGTGTTGAGGACTTTCTGGAAATCTGAGTAAGCATTAGCTATGTATGCCAGACTTGCCATATGTAAGTGTCCTTAATGGCCTTCCAGGTCTCCGCTGCTGTGGTGAGAGATCCAATCTTGGCACAAATGGGGGCTGAGACCCTTAATCTCATGGAGCCAAGTACCTTGGTGTTAGTGATGTCCCAGGCTTCAATGTCCTCTTTGGAATCTTTGTCACCAGGGACCAGGGTCAGTCTAGGGTCTGTAAGAATCCAATAGTCACCAGTAGACATGGAGTAGGCCTCCATCAAGGGGGCCCAGTTGGTGTAGTTGGTTCCATCTAAGACGGGAACGGTGTTGAATAGAGTGGAGGTCATGGCAATGGTGAATCTAGAAGAAAGATTCGTCAGTGTCAATAATTTGGCAAGTTAGAGAGTGATGGAGAAAATTTCTCTAGTGTTCACATGGTTCACAGCAAAATAATTTGTGCATTGCCATGGTGCTCTGTGCAGGTGAGCTAGAGTGCTTGTCGCTGCTGCCAATGATGGGTGCTATGATAGCTGCTCATCAGGGCTCATAACCTGTTGAGCTAGTAGAAGCAGCATCCTATAAGGAGCGCTAGAGGAGAGCACTGACTAACTCACATAGAGGTAGAGTGGTAGAATCTCTGCTTTATTCATGGTGGTGTGCCATTCATTATATACGTACATTTGTAGCGGAGCTATAATTATGTACTTGCCCTAAGGTACTACATATGTTATATAATCTACTTATTGAACAGCTGCTATTGAGTGCTATGTTCAATAGTATGGATAGGATGTTGCTGTGGAGTTGTTCCACGTCAAACAGAGTGCTAGCTCAGAGTACTGGAGCAGCAAGGTAAGTAGCTCAGAGGGACGACGCGAGCTGTTCCTGGGTAAAAACTGGATGGAAGTTATGAGGATTGACATGAGTGTAGTCCTTATCCCCCTCTTTGGGATAGATGTCCCATCATCTAGTGAGGAAATCAGGCTTCATGCCAAGGCGCCCAGGATGGAAACGGATGACCATGTGGAACTGGGAGAGAAACTCTGACCACTGGGCTTGATGCTGGGTCAGGAGTTTGGAAGTAGTGAAGTACTCTAAGTTCTTGTGGTCGGTGATGACGATGATCAGAGTACCAGAACCTTCAAGGTAATGCTGCCAAGTCTGGAAGGACTCATGAATGACAAGCAGCTCCTTGTCGTGGGTGTCATAATTGAGCTCTGGAGTGGAGAGAGTACAGGAATAGAAACAGACAGGCTGAATCTCATTATCTGAACAATGGATGGAGAGGATTCTGGCAATAGTGTAGTCAGAGGCATCTGTTTCCATGATCAGCTGAGCATCAGGAACCCAATGAGTAAGAATAGGAGCAGAAGTGAAGGCTTTCTTCAATCTCCAGAAAGCAGAGTGACAGTCATTGGAGAAACTCCAAGGAGTACATACCTTTGTGAGTGAGACAAGTCAAAGGTACGACTATCTCGGAGTACAGTAGTTGTCGATAAAGTGATGGTAGAAATTGGCAAACCTGAGGAAGGACTGGATGTCCTTTACTTTCCAAGGTTCTGGCCAGTCCTGTACTGTTTTGACTTTTTTAGAGGACATTGTGAGACCAGAGGGCAACATGTAATAACCTACAGTAAGTACATACTCGGTGGAGTCAGTGTGGAATTCACACTTCTTGGGTTTAGCATAGAGGTTGTGTTTGAGGAGTCTCTGGAGAACCTCTTGGACATGCTCCTTGTGGGAGGCCTTGTTCTCAGAGTAGATGAGGATGTCATCCAGGTAGACTATGACGCAAATGTCCAGGAGATCAGTGAAGATAGTATTAACAAACTGCTGGAATGCCGCAGGGGCATTGGTGAAACTGAATGGCATGACTAGCCACTCATATATGTAAGCCATAGTACATCCAGAAGGATGTTTTCCATTCATTCCCCTCAGCAATGCAGACCAGGTGGTAGGCATGCCAGAGGTTGATTTTGGAGTAGATCTTGGTGCAGCTCAGAGCATCTAGGAGGTTGGAGATGTGGGGAAGTGGATAGCAGTCTTTCTTCATGATCTTGTTAAGTCCTCAGAAGTTGACACAAAGACAGAGGGAGCCATCCTTCTTGTGGACAAAGAGGACTGGAGCTGTGTGAGTGGAGGAAGAGAGTTGAATGAACCCCATAGCGAGGTGCTCATCAAGGAATGCATGGAGGGAGCTGAGTTTGGAAGGGGAAAGGGAGTACATAAGTGGTGCCCAGTGGAGGAGAGGCTCCTTCCTTGAGGTCAATCTTTAGGTTGTACTCGTGATGCAGAGCAAGCTTTGAGGCTTTACTCTTACTGAAGACATAAGCAAAGTTGTGGTACTCCGGAGGAACTCCAGAGAGATTGATTTCCTTGGGAGGAGTGACCGTAGCAGAGCATAAGTCAGTATCCTGGGGGCAGAGTTGCAGGCTGAACTGAACAGAGCCTTCTAGACAACAGGCCAGTGCAAATGCTGGAGTACTGATCAGTGCTATAGGTGGAGCCTTGTGATCAGAGAAACACAGTGAATCGGAGGGAGTGGGTTCAGCCGGAAAACACAATTCTGGAGGCTGCAGAGGAGAGCTTGGGGATGCTGGCAAGTCCTGTTCAGATGAGCAGAATGTGATACTGCTCGAAACCCAATCAATCAATGGATGGTGGCAGGTGAGCCAGTTGTGTCCCAAAACAAGGGAGAAGGTGGAGTCCAGCAGAGTGATGTAGAATGTCATCGGAGTGATATCGCCAGTTGGGAAATGGACAGTAAGGTTGATGGCTTGGGTGATTGTGCTGTTGGATGTTCCATTGAAGAGTTGGAGCTGGAGCAGAGGGACAGGATAGGTTGAAAGGTGATGTTTATTAATAAAGGCTGTATCGATAAAACAATCAGAGGAGCCAGAGTCTACAAGTGCGGAGAATTCAGGGATCATATATGATACAAGAGTGACTGAAGGCATGAGAGATTTGGGATCTGAAAGAGCAGACACATTGAGATGGATCTCCTTAAGTGCACAGGTGGGTTCAATGCAACCTTCTGTCCATGCAGAGTCAGAGAGGTTGCAGACTATTTTTTTGTCTCTGAGGCGGAGACCTCCGGTTTGGTTTCCGGAGTAGTGGTTGTCGTCATGCAACCTTTGGCTGCCCTAGAAGTAGACTTGGGGCAGTCTTTGGCCATGTGGCCAGCTAGACCACAAAACATGTACAATTTATTGTTGAAGTGGTGCTTTTGTTCCTCCAAAGTGAGCTTGCTGTCTTTTCCTAACTTGGATAACAAGTCTGGCTTTGAAGCAGAGGTGGAGGTGCCTTTGCCTTTTGACTCTTTCGAGTCCTTAGAGTTCCCAGAGGGATGAGTGGAGGAGGAGGAGGGCTTCTCAGACGTCTTGGATGTTGAGCCTTGGTTAGATGATTTCATCTGGCAATTGATCTTGGACTTGCACTCCCAGTAGTGTGTGTTGATCACCTGAGTGAGATGTTGGAGTTCAGAGAGTATTGGGGGCTTTCCAACACAAGATACCTTGTCCTTGATGCAGTCCAGCAGACCATTGTAGAAGTGGTGCTGGAGAGCACCTTCTCTGTAGCCGCAGACTTGCAAAGCTTGTATCCTATTGAACTCAACCACATACTTGTTGATGTGTTGTCCATCTTTCATGGACAAATGGTCAAGCTGATACTCCGCATCTCTGATGGGGTTGTGCGGACCAAAGTTCACCTGGAGTTCCAGGATGAATTCCTTGTAGTCATCCATCCAGAGAGGACACTGGTCGGGATCTTCCATCTGGAGTAGGTCCAGTTCAAACCATTCCAGTGTCATACCTTTCAGATAGGATTGCGCGAAGGTAACCTTAGTGTGACCTGTCCTGAATGCCTTCGGGCATTCTTGGAAGTTAAGTTCACATTGCACCAGGAAGATCCAGAGTTAGCCTGGGAGACTGATTGATTTAGTTTCATTGCATTTGCCTACAAAGAAGACACCACCTCATTGATGTCACTCACTCTCATCACATTCAATCCGCATCCACCTCCGACCCCCTTGTTGTGCAAGCTCTTCAATACATAGATGGCAACATTCCCCCTGCATTTTGTTCTCACCTTTCTGATTGGCAACTCCATGAAGGTGTCCTAACATTTACATACATAAAGAATGTGTATATGTCCTGGATGATGAATCCCTCTGTTGCTCTATCCTCCAGCACTGTCATGACCATGAAACAGCTGGCCATCCTGGATATCTCAAAACCCATCAACTTGTCACTGCAAAATTCTGGTGGCCTGGGTTGGCCCAGTTTGTCAGCAAATATGTCAAAGGATATGCCACCTGTCAACAGAACAAGGCCAACACCCATCCTACTGTTCCCCCCCTGTCTCCCATTCACTCCTCCACCTCCCGCCCCTTCCAGAAAATCTCTTGTGACCTCATCATGGACTTGCCACCCTCCTGCAGTTTTGATACTCTCTTGGTCATGGTCAACCATGGCCTTACTAAGGGGGTGATTCTTTGCCCCACCAAGAAAACCATCACTGCCAAAGGGATTGCCTTTCTTTTCTTTCACAAGGTCTACCTCAGATTTGGACTCTTTGACAAAGTCATCTCCAACTGAGGCCCCCAATTTGCATCCTCCTTCACTAAAGGACTTGGAAAACTCCTCAACTATGACCTTGCCCTTTCTACCACATACCACCCTCAGACTGATGGAGAAACTGAATGTGTCAACCAAGAAGTCAAGACCTACAGTACCTTCAGATATTTTATGGAAACAACCCCACTTCTTGGGTGGAATCCATTTCACATGCAGAATTTGCACACAACCACTGCCCCCGTTCTGTTACAAACCAATCTCCATTCTTTCTCATGATGGGATATGAACCACACCCCCTCCCTTCCATTCTTCCAAACATCCTCCTTCCCACAGTAAAGACCAGACTAAACTGACTCTCTGCAGCTCAAGATGAAGCCCTCACCTCCCATGAACTTGCCTGACAAGTAATGGCATCCAGGACTTGAAGGAAATTCACCCCTTTTAAGAAAGGAGACAAGGTTTGGCTGGAAGCCCAAAACCTTAAACAATATATTGCCAATCCAAAAGTTGCCCCTAAAAGAGGAGGACCCTTCACTGTCACCAAAGTCCTATCTCCCATTACATATCAACTCCAACTCCCAAAGACCTGGAAGATTCACTCCACATTCCATGCTTTTTTCCTCTTACAGTATCTCCCTATTGTAAAAATGGAATACATGGACAGAATTTCACTACTCCACCACCTGACCTAATCAATGGGGAAGAGAAATATGAAATTGAAAAGATCTTGCATCATCATGGAGCCCCAGGTCACTGCTTCTTCCTGATCTGATGGAAAGGATACTCCCCTAAAGAAGACTCTTGGGTCCCAGAACAAGATTTGGAGAATGCCAAGTCCGCTCTCAAAGACTATAAAACTCAGTATCCCTCTGCCTTCCCATCTCCCTCATCTTCTCACTCCTAACAACCAAATACCCTGTAACACACCACCTCCTAATATCTATGATTCTGATTCTGTCTCTGTTTTGTCCCCTTCTTCATTTACTGCTTCCACTTTACCTGTTAATGACTTGTATCCTTGCTCTTTGCCTCCTCTTTCTTGGAGTGCTTCACCTTATCGAAGTACAAAGGTACTTGCAGGCAGAGGTGACAGCAAGGAAGTACATAACATGTGTGGGAGACACTCACACCATGTGTTTGACAAGAGTGGTGGAATGAGCAAGAGATGCTTGACAAGATAGCAAGTGAAGTGTTCTAGTAGATCCAGAGTGGAACTGAGGATAGTGGCCTCAAGAGAAACACTAATAGAACTGTAAGGGATCTGGTTAATGTTAAGACTACTGCTGGTAGCAGGATCCTGACAAGTGGCTCAAGTGCATAGACTTGACTGTTGGTCACAAACCAGGTGGTAGTCTGACTCATAAAGGCTAGTTGGTATCTGTAAAGGCAAGAGGGAAGATGGAATGTCCTCAGGGGTGAACAGTGGGAATAGCTCGGGTTGAGCTATAACTGCTGAAGGGTGACTGGGGAGTCCTTCCTTGGGGTTGATGGGCCCAGGGGGTGTCAACAAGGCGGGGGATGGTCAACAGTTGACCAGATGGTAGGTGAGGTAAGAAGTGCTGACTCTATGAGAACACTATAAGCGGAGGAGCCTAAAGGTAACAACCAGGGTTGACCAAGTGAGGGAGCTAGATCCTGAAAGTAGTGGCTCTCCTATAGAGGGAGTCCAACCACTGGCAGAGGAGATGTTCTAGGGATGGTTGCCCTGGGGGAACAAAGAGCCAATGAAGTAGTTGAGCTAGGGACAAGGTTAATCCTAGCTGTCAATGTCAGAGGATGGCCTCTGAGAGGAAGTGGGTGGGTGAGAGTGACGAGTGCTGGAAGAGTACAAGCGGGAGGAGATCACAGGGAGCTTGAGCCTCTAAGGCTAAAGGCTGACTTACTATCCTTAGTAGAGTCTTAGACTAGCATGAGGGCTTGTGCAGTCAAGAGTACGCAGGAATGAGTAGGTTCAAGTTAGAGAGACATTACAGGCGGAGCTCTAACTTATATACTAAACAAGAGTGGTTTAGGGCAGGTAAGTCTACCCAGAATAGGAAGGACAAGGAAATGTCTTGTAGGATCATCTCGGGTGGAGATGAAGAGGGATCAAACCAGAAGAGAGGCTACAGTGGCTCAAAAAAGTGTCCCAATATTGGGCTGTTTTGGAAGAATTTGATAGTTGCAAGAGAACCAAAAGTCAATAATCCTAACCTTGCTGGGTCATTGATAGCCCGAACCCACACCTTGACAATGAGCCCCTGGTCATGTAATTTGGTTGCCATGGTGCTAAGATATAACCATATTAAAATGACATGTCATTGGAACACTTATTTGACCATGATATTGTCAGTCACTATTTAGTAAATAGCATAAGATTCTGATGAATGCTGTGCTTCAAAACTATCTGATTATG
>JBBPRX010000372.1:0-16201 GCA_038093195.1 Boletus fagicola
AGGCAAGAATTGCATCGTCTATTCTCTCGCCTATCAAACCATCATCGAGGTGATAGGCGACGAGGGAACCACCGTCGGACAGTTCCCTATTACCAGCATGTCCTCCGGTGTCATTCGCATGCAAAATGGCATGGACGTTGACAAGGATCCTTGGGTCATCACGCTCACTGGCATGTCCCATCCCCTTTCAGTACTCCTATCTCTCAGGCACTGACATATTCGCCGTAGCTCCCCGAGCTACATCTCCAATAGCTGTCAGCTTCATCGTCAACTACCGATCATACCTTTTGGTACATATCCTGTTTGCCCTGGCGGACCCCCAGCTTGAGACCATCAACACCCTATTTGGAACCGTGTTTATTGACATGATACGCTACATGGAGGAGGAGTGGGATACACTCGTACGTAGCGTCGAGACCGGCGTGCTACCGGATTGGGAGGGAACTACCCATGTCCGGCAGTACCTCGAGGTAAGGCAAAACTCTTTACAAACATATACGTATTGACTTTTTGATCTACCAGCCCAAATTCTCTGCGAGACCGGAGCGAGCTGCCCACCTTCGCACCGTCGGAAAAGCCATCGAGCAGCCTGGGTGGCTCAAAAGGTTATGGCCCGGACTCAACGTAGTCATCGGCATTGCGAGCGGTGTATTCTCTGCCGTCATTCCAAAGGTACGAGGATATGTAGCTCGATCTGTCCGATACTCAACCCTTGCCTTGTAGATGCAGCACTATCTTGGCCCCGACGTCCGCATGTGGAGTCTGGGGTTCACCGCGAGCGAAGCGTACATCGGGACTGCGTTCAGTGCCGTGGATCTCAGTCTCTTCAAAGCGACCAGCGATGACATTGTCGAGTACCTCGACTTGTGCAAGGCAGAGACCGCATCCAATTTGGCCTTTGCTGTACGCATATCTTATTCCGAATGTGTATCGTCATACTTACTCTTGTCCAGCATGAAGTCGAAGTTGGCCGTCGATATGAAATCGTGGTTACCGCCCGCGATGGGTTATGGCGGTACCGTCTCGGTGATGTCGTTGAAATCGCTGGTTTTGATCCCATCGACGGTAGCCCCATTTTACGTTACATTGAACGACGCGGGTACGCGTTTCTATCCCAACCTCCCTCATGATTGTCTGCTGAGACGATGGTTTCCTTGCGATTAGCACCTTCGTCCGGCTCCCCAGTGCATTGATCAGTGAAAAGGAGCTAGCGAGCGCGATCTTCTCAGCACAGGACGTGCTCGGATCTATCACTGAATTTACCGTGATCGTGGACGACCGGAAGTCGCCATCCTCGTTGGCATTTCTCGTTGAGATTAATGGCACACTCTGTGAGATCGTTTCCTTTTTCCCCAAAGTGACCCGTATTCATTGTTATTTTTACTGATGGAAATAGCCACCTCGGCTGATCAAGCGCCAGCTCGAATCGAAGCGGACCTCTGTGACTCAGACGAAAACGTCAGGAAAATGCTCAGTAACGGACAGCTCGCGCCGCCAACCATCCACGTCCTGAAACCGGGCACATTTAGGGAATACAGAGCGTTGAAGATCAAGGCCGCGATCATCGGTGCGGGTCAGGTGAAAGTGCCTGCCGTACTCTGGGATCACGAGGTACAGGAATGGATGTTGCAGCATGTCGAAAGAGTGATTGCACGTCACTACTAGTAGCACTGCTGTTTATTTATTACCGGAGATATCATATGTCTGTGCATTTGATATCTCTAGATGGTTCTATCCCTTATTTATACGCAGAAGCAAGTTCGTTTGAGCAAAAAATAAACAAAAAAAGGGCAGCGGGTCCTATGCACATAGTCGTTAAATATAGACATGGTTCAAATGTGGCTGCTTGCCGACGAGTCCCCGTCGAAAGAAACTCGTGATCGGGGTAGCCAACGCAGGCACGATCATGACGCGTGTATGTCTTTGATCAAATTTCAAATGTCAACTCATCCTTCCAAATCCGTCGTCGTGGTGTCTATATATACTTTCAAGTTGTTCCGCAGTTCGTTCCGACCATTCTTTGGACAGATTTCGTGACGCGGCATCAAACCCCATGATGTGACGTGCGAGGTCAACCGGTCACCGGTCAGCCTCAGTGATAATTTGTACACCTGCTGACGGTGAATCTGATCTTTTACGCTGGATATGGCTTAAAGAACACAACGCTACCAGATACCGACATGATTGGATGTCAAATCGGCAGTCGAACAAAGGTAGGGTCTGGTGAGAGCAAACAGGAACGACCGAACTTGAATGGCTGCAGTTTATAATGGCAGTCGCTTCCAAACGAATGATTGGGGGCCAACTTGAAGCTATGTTGCCTTGCTCCCTTCCAACCCAGACGTTCAGTCCCCGATCTAGATCAGTCGCAGAACAGAAAATCCATGTCTATCAAATAGACTGGTTGCATGCAGGTTTTTCTTTCATCTTCGAGAATGTGCAGAGACGCTAAGTTTGAGACGAGCCTAAGCATAGCCTCCTCACAAGTACTTTAGACACGTTTCTACTATCCTTTCAAAAAGGACGCCCTTCTCCAACCTTGAATGAAGTTCTTACGTGACTTGAAGACGTTCCGGATGTTTTGGACCCGTCCGGTCAATGTCGCCGACTCCGAACTTCGTCAACCCCTAAGTAGTGAGTGGTTCGTGCGATTTCAGATCCCTTCTCTGCATCACAATCGCGCGGGCGAATCGAACAAGCCACTGATGCCTCGCACCGCCTCTCCAAACCATTGCCCCGTCCCCCATGGTTCGATCATGATGTGGGTCGATATGGATTCTAGCTCTACCCGTTCATGAATTCGTACGGAAACCACCACTGCCTCGCCCCCCCAGGACTGCCACCTCGCCTCCCATCGACTTGATATCTAGGCTGAACGGGGAACATCTCTGTCGCTCCCCACTCTGTCACACCCCGCGGGCGCCGAATCCCGATCCGATCATTGGCCCTTGAGTAATTCGGCTCTCGCTGGGAGACCATCGGCCCATCCATCCGACCAGCATACACACCTTGTTTAAAGTTGTTACCACCATGGATGGCCGGATAATCTTGGACGAATCCCCCCCCTGGTGCGACAGCGTCGGGATGCGCGTTGGGAATATTAGGACCCCAAAATCGGAGGGCACGTAAATCCGGAAGAGAAGTTGCTAGATGGTGCGCTCCGGAGAAGAAAGACGAAAGTATCACTGGCAGGCCACACTGGAAAGGGTGTATAGTGCAAGTATTCAAACCTTTTTATTTTCTTCTTGGAAGAGTCAGATAGCCATATTGGCCACAATAGACATTTAAAATTTAAATGCTTGTATGGTGGTGACAAAGCGCTTTCACTAGGGTTTATCAACAGCTTGAGGAATCTCAACGCTTGACATGCAGTATGGCAAGGTGCCTTCTTGATGCACCTCAACAGCAAGCAACAGTTTAACCATCCGAGACATTACAGATGGACAAGGAAATGGTCATCTGGGGTACCCACTCCAACCAGTATCCACAAGCACCGTCTCATGAATTAATGGTATCGCGACACATCTTGTCCCGTCATATCTTCCCATCCAAGCGCCCTCAAACATGGTCGTCATGCGGGTGGATGAACGGCTTCTCGCCAATAGTACATGATCTCAATGACTGGACATCATGCTCCACGCCGGAGAAGCTAGTGACTGGAACCGTGCTACTGAGCACGACCGAGGCCCTATTAAATTGGCTCTGGGATGTTTGCTCGAATCCCAAGCCTCTCGCAACACGAATTATGATCAACAATTGCGCGATGCCCTACGTCGTCAATTGTCACATCACTGAACAACAACAAATGGAACTGTGTGGACCGTGGGCTCACCTGAACGTGGCTAACCGACAATAACACGAGGTTAGAGACATTGGAGTGGAAGGCAAATGAAAAGGTGAAGATAATGCCGAACACAGAGTAGAGTGAGGCAGATTCGATGACCATCATGATCACGGTCTCGTAGGGACGGAGGTGTTCCCCTCCGAGGATATTATGCGTTCTCTTTCGGTAAAAGAAGACACGGCCGGCGACGAGGAGGGTGCAGATAATGGTCAGTCCGACTTGGAGACAGAGATATACTAGTTCGGAGTTGATGTTATAAAAGACGGCACCACTAGCTTCGACGAGGACAAGAATAGACATTGCTAGCAATGTACGGCATCAGTCCCGATGTATCGAAGGATGGGTATGGGTACGTACCGACCATCGTTGCAAAGAGTGTGAACATGGGTACCACGATATATTTTTTCCAGTCCCAAATGACGAAACAGCGGTGAAGCTGTCATGCCGAGATGAGAACGAAAGCTATACGAGGCGAAAACGTTGAGATAGCACGAACCAACAAGGCTTGCATAAACCATTCCATGGTGTAGTAGCTACGACACACGACTTCAATGACAATATCCACCCGTGAACACGCAAAGGACATACCAAGTCAATGCAACCATATTTATCCAGTAGTTCATCTCGTCGAGGATCAATGCAGTTGGCCCACCGGAAATATTTCGCAGGTCGATCCATATCATCTCCGTATACCGGGCATTCCCCGCGAACCCGATCGTTGCGAGGACAAAGGTAATCCAGACATAGCTAAGGAGAACCCATCGGTTATGAGCAATCTGACCACCGAAGCGTGGTCTCTGAGTGAGAGCGAACGTTGCCTGAATAGTCAAGAGGAAGAAGATACCTGATAGTAGCGTTAGGTTCTAAATAGGGCAAAGAGCGGATAGATGTGGGCACTGACCGTATGAGACTGCGGAGAGTGTCATGCCATCGAGGCGTGATCTCTCGAGCCATAGGTCGGTACCAGGAGCGTACGAAGACATGTTTATTTGTCAGGTAACGGGATATTGTGTTTTGACACCGTGCTCCCAAAGAAGCTACGGAATCACTCGGTGAATGATGCAGAGTAGGAGGCTAGGGGACACTGGCATACGAGTAACTCCTTATATGATAGTGCTCTGAGGCAGGTCGGATCAACGGTTTTTCACGTTTCATATTTTATCAGTTCTGTCAAACTTACCCGTTGAACATGTATGGCATGTTACGGGCCCCGGAAGCCCATTCTTATAGAGATAGCGCTCGAAGGCCCTTAAGCATGGCCTCTGAGAGACGCTCGTCGTATACTTGCTTAAATTTGACATGCCGACATGCCGATCAGACCAGGCCAATGCCACTGCGATCAAACCCGCTGCGCTGTTCACCCTGTCGCAACGTTCCTTCAAGTTGGCCCATTTGGCATCAATGCGACGAGTTTTACGCAATGCATCCTGAATCCTGATCCGGCCAGAGCGGCCCTCCTCCCTACTACAGTGTAAACTAAGGACCGAGTCATGAAACATGCAATTTTCCCAGCACGTCGCAGCAAGATCCAACTTGAAGACTCGGATCGTTTCAGGGGACCCGCTGAGCGCTCCTATTCACTTTCACGCACATTCCTTCTCTTTGCACGTGTGCATGCCGAACCGTTGAGTGTGGTTGTCCGGCTTTTCATACGTCGTCCTCTCTTCCTAGATCTCGCCCTGGGCATTTCAGTCATTGAATTAGATCTGTCGCAGAACAGAAAAAAAAGACTTTCAAATGGATCGGGAGCTTCCAGATTTCTGTTTCATCACATCTAGGATGTGCAGATATGTTTTTTGGGCGGATATGGCCCAGGGTTATGCGTTCTGAAATTGAAACCGCTGCCACTGCCAAATCGCCAGCTATCGCCTCCATATCTAGGCTGAGCGCTGAACAGGAACATCACTGTCGCCCTCACTTTGTTACCCCCAGTGGCGGTATTTCCAACAATGAGGTTATTCAGGTACATGTGATGGTCGGCTGCTGAGCGCTGAGCGCTGAGTGCTGGCATGGAGCGCTTACAAGCAGACAGGCACGAGGTACAAGAGACTCCCTGCAGGAGCATGTCATTTTTTTCATCTTTCAACACCAGATGCGTGAATTGGGAGCGAATTGTGGCGTGTTGAGTTGGAAAGCTCGAGCGATGCAGTCTCAAAGCTCACGATATCCATTACAGTAGGTTTGTCTGGTACGACATGTCGGAATCCGACGAGAGGTGCACCGGTGAGCTCTCAAGTTCAACATTTATGTAATGAGGGTATACAAACCAGATCTCGCGATCTACACTAAATCGTGTTCACTAAGCAGCTTCATTTTCTTGTCGGGGCAACTTTCCAGCATCCAAGATTCGTGTTGTACCACTTCAGCTCCACGCCAGATCTACGGGGGGGGACTCGGAACGGATCGTCCTCATCTCCCAAAAGGTCACCGATCATCGCTCGAACCCGTCGTGTCAGATGCGGAGGTGCCAGCGGCGCATGCGGGAGCCTTGACGACACAACGACCCTCGATCGAGCAAAGACCGCATCGATCATCGGCCGCCGAAAAAAAAAAAACAGAGAAAGAAAAGGGGGAGCAACGTTGTAGGTGCGGAGGTTAACGTTCATCGATTGAATCATCAGAGCCAGTTTTTCTTTTTTCTTTTCTTAAATTGCCCACGGAATCATCCCATCGGCTCTGATGGAAATGCGGAGCAGACGCCTACTAAAGTACTTGACGGGTGGGGGAAATCGCAAGTCAAGTTATACGGAGGCTGTTTTCGGAAAATGCCTTAGTACATGCTCCGGATAGCTTATTCCTGGCAGGTGCCCCGGGTCGACGTCATGAAACCTGGCAGGATTGCAGCACCGGGACAATTCATTGCGACTTTATCGGTTGTGTCTGTGTAGGTAACCAAGGGGAGACTAGAAGTAATGAGACGAACTGGTCCAAGTTCCCCGTATAAGATAGAGCGGCCTAATATCGATGTAGGTCTCTTGTTTATACTTTCACCACTTAAAGGGAGCGAGGGACAGCAGAGTGTTTAAGTCGACGAGTCGATCAATGGCTGCAGGGTCAGGCAAACAATTAGCTCGCGTCACGTCGATCGACATTGTCCGCGACTGATAATTCAGTTCGCCCCGTCGTAGAAAGCGAAAGATGTTGTTGAACTCTTGTGTATTACTGGACTATATCAAACATAAAGCGTGTAAAAGCGACCAAGCTCGTCAACCGGTCCTTCAAACACCACCAATCTGACGATCGCGACCCTCGGGCAATCTTTGCAACTGACTCTTGCTCCGGACCCTTGGGCGCCGCTTCGCGTACCACTCCCAAGCAAGACGGACGATCTCACCATCGGCGTCGTACGGCGTCGGGATCTCGCTGTATCCAGGACGAGCGGTGGGGTGGCGAACATAGACAGCAGAGCACGTTTGGAACGACACCTCTGCATATGCAGGAAGGAAAATGAACGGAGAAGCATACGGAGGAAGGTGGAACGGCGTGAGACCATCAGGCGTTTTGGATGGCGCCATGTGCGCTTTGGCGGGAGGGTCGTCACCATCTCCCTCGCTTTCCGATTCCTTGGGTGGTTTTGGTTCTTGTAAGAACCTAATCTCCGCAGGGTCCACGGAAACCATGTCGCCTGGAGCTAAGCGGGTGTTGGCGTCTGAATGCTACTCAGAGGGAGAAGTATGTCAATATGACGAATGTGGTTCTCATGGACGCGGGCGCGCATTTACCTTTTTGCCGTTGAGCAAGACGTGACCATGAATCACCAATCTTCGTGCGTCGTACACGCTGGACGCGAAGCAACATCTGAAAATGAACACGTCTATCCGTCGTTCGACTTCGGATACCATTAAGCTTCCAACTGGCGCGAGGCCTTTTTCGTCTTCCTTCTTTTTCCTACGTTCCGCGCGTTCGAGTTGTTCCGTTCGGCCAGCGAACTCGTCCAAAGCCAGGCTGGCCTTACCACCCGTCTGAAGGCGAGGACGCACGTCCGGGAGCGTAGCGGGGAGATACCATCGCTTGAACGTTTTCTCGGGGATGAAGTCGCCGTGGTAGGCACGTATGAGGGCCTTGGCTGTCCAACGTTGCTGGAAAAGGGTCCGGTTGGTTCGGCTGAAAGTGACATGCTTCTGTGTTACGAAGGCGCGTGCCCACACGCTGTAAAGATTGTCCAGTGACCAGCTCTGAAAGTTGCACGACTCAATGGTCTTGTGGTAGAGCAAGGTTGGAACGGGGCGTACCATGCGAGGCAGGCACCTCGTGATGCTAAAGACATTTTTGTCTCTCATGGTAGACCGCTGCTATCGTCGTTGAGACCCAGTCGCGTGGTCGCCGGTCGGTGAGGCTACCAAAGTACGCGTCGAATTGGTGAAAGCCTGGTTGCGAAAAATTCACACGCGTGGCTGCTCCTAGGCAAATCTTATGCTAATGAACCAGAGACCGTCAAGTATCTACACGGCTTGCTACATCACTTCATCCATGGGTCCCATCTCCAGTATCTGAGGCATGACACAACATCCATCTGGGTAACCTGATCGAAATAATAGCATCGTCTGACCCTCGTAGATCCTGATTCACTGTGAGTATAGCAATGTCAGCTAAAGGAAGGTACGCGCACCGTTACATGGATCCTGCCAGCTGATAAGGGTCGAGACGGATCGTTTGGTTGTTGCACCTAATAGGACGTGAGCTATCGTGACGAGTTCTACCATCACCAGAAAAAGACGCACTGGGCCCGCCTCTGTTGGATCCGCAGGACCTTGTCCACTATGAGAACCACGTTTGGTTGGACGGGTGGATTCGGCACGCGATTCACGCTGTAATGTCTGATGAGTCCCTGCATACGGACCGGAGAAACGACGAACCCGTGGGTCTACGATGGATCTTGCAACGGTGGTTCGCTAAGATGATGTGGTAAACACTGTGTATATGACCGTTCATCAAGGAAGAGCACTCACTTCCCTACGTTCACCTGCAGCGATCCACAAAGGTCCCTCATTCGTGGCTTCCACTCTTGCTGGTGACAGGGAACGAAGTTGATGATCACCAAACCGACGCGGTTTTCTAGGAACTCGATCGGGCTCATGCAATGATGGGTCCTTGTTACTCTTCTTGATCCACGTCGGGAACAACCTTTTGAGCATCGGAGTGCCCTGAGATGAGTGTGGTATGGCATACAGCGGCGGTGCGTCGTCCTCGCGGGGGTGGGCAGAAGATGAAGGGAACGGTGGCTGCAGCAGCGTCAACACGGAGGTAAGAAGAAAATAAAGTCATCACAAACCTCGTCGTAGTTGAACTGGGTAGCGAACGTGTCCGACGGCACCTCGACCTATGCGATCGTGAGAACTCGGTTCGAGAGGGGGGAAAGCACGAACAGATACCTGGGGGAGATCGCTATAGCCGTCTTCACTGTGGGTCTCGTCTAAGTATCGTTCCTCGCGAGTATATTCCTAATGTAGTGTGTCAGTGGAATGGGGTTTATCCGACATGCCAAGGACAAGTGCTTACTTGGGAAGGACCATAAAAGTCCGGAAGAATATGGGTAAGATCGCGCACACTGATTTTCCCGTCATGTCGTCCAGTCGCAAGATATCTGCTGTTTGGGGAGAGGGCGATTGACTCTATCCTTTTACTATCCTTGATAATTGGGCTAATCCAAGTGAGTGTCAACGTGTCCAGGAATGAGATAGTGTGGCCCGTGTAGGTAACGATGAATGCGTCGTTGGTGGCTAGAGTGATAGACTCGACGTTGCCGTGGTTGAGAATCTGTGATTCGGCAAGTTGGATCCCAGTGGAGACTTGAAAACACTTGATCTTGTTGTTGGTGGATGCGGCAAAGATGTGCCTCCCGTCGTTGGTCCACACGAGTGGAGTCAAGGGGGGTGACGATGAGGGAGTGATTGTTTCGATGTTGAGGAGCTCGTCACCGTTGCGACTGTCAAAGACGCGAATGGACCCTCCCCAGCAAGCAGTAGCGATGTGCTCGCCATTCGGGGAGAATTTGAGACCAGTGACGTCGCTGTCGTGGTGGAGCGGGCCAACGAGTTCCTCTCCGCTTTGGATGCTCCACACGCTCGCTTTGTTGACTCTAGTCCCCGTCGCAAACCTGCTCGAGTCCGGCGACACGTCCACCGCATACACGTCGTTTTCGCCCTCCACCTCGATCACCATTTCCTCAATCTTTTCGTCCCACACGCTTGCGCCCCCACACAGAGTCCCGCACACTACCCACTTGTGGTTTCTCGACACGGAAATGGCGCACAAGTCCATTCCCGTTTGCTTTCCGACTTCTTGACTGTCTGCAAGTCGCCATCGTCGAATCCCATCGCTACAACCTCCCAAAAGATGCTTTCCGTCAGGGTGGAACGCCACCGCCCACACCCCATTAGAGCGACCGGTGTCCAGTACTATCGTTGGGTCTTACTGAATTGTCAGCATTTGACGCAATCACTCCTCAGAGCTGCTACGCACCTGTCTTTGTCCACGACATCCTTACCAATGGCACACAGTTGTGGGCTTGGAAGAGTGAAGGAACGAGGTGTTTCAGTTTGCCCGCGGTGCGCAAGCTGTTCTACAAACATGTCTCCTCGTTCTCAATATGGGGCTGTTCTCGCAGGCGCCTCGTTTTCTACTAGGTGACCTTGCTGCAACGACCCGGCAGCAGTCAGCCTATCGGTGGAACCTTTCCTCGTTGCCAGGGGTAGTCTTTCCCTGGGACTTGCGCCTACAAAAAAAACAATTCGCAATAGAGTCTAGACCCACTCGCGACATACCGCACATGAAATACATGTGGTTTCCAGGACGCCCCCGAATAGCAAGTGCCCATAATCCCGGAAGAATGCTCTCCACAAGATGGCAGACGGGCATACACGCCTCGGTGACGCCAGCAATACCTTCAAACGCCCGACGACAAGTTTCGCAAACTCTGCGAGGTGGTCCGCGAGGAAGGTTGTTGCTGGGCATGGTGCGATACCTGCTGTATAGATAAGACAATCAGCACAATCTTGAACGAGTCGCTCACTCTGATGCACAAGTGATACGAAGAATTGGCCGCTACGTTCGTCTATTTCGCGAGTGTGTCATCCCCGTCGTTCATCCCCGACTTCATGAATCGTATCTGGACGACGTGTGCTTGGACGCTTCAGGAACTCTTCGCCCTCAAGGTGATCCGATTTTATGACCATGACGAACGCGCCAACTACAGAGTCCCCAGAGATCGTGCAGGAGCTTGCGAGAGCCATCCAGGTCCCTCTCGGAAAGATAACCCTGCTGACGTGGCGGAGATTCTGTAATGCTGGTACCGTTGTCGTCGTTTTACTGTCTTTCCGTGTCGTCTGTGTCTTTGCCTCTCGAGCCGTAAGAGTCATCCCTTCATACTAGCATCGTGGGTCCGATGTACAAGGGTACATGGTATACGCTATGACATGGATTTAATACTACTCAACCTGACCACCAGCGGAAGCAGTGAGACATTCTCGCTCGACGCATAGTACTGCACACAGTCTAAATGAAACTGCCACAATAACGGGTTAAGCAATACCATTCGCCGTAGAGGCAGAACCACATTTACCTTGAACCTGAAGAGAGACACGTAAGATGAGTAAAGAATAGATCAGGGCGACGTACCAATGGTTAAAGTTCGACTCAAATTTCTTCAGGAAATCCCAACGCTTGCCCATTGCTTGATCCTCGTCGCCCGATTCAGCAGCTGAGAGTGCCTGTGATGCTGACTTTGTGAAAGACGATGAATAAAGCGCGAACGTCGAACATGTTACGATCATGCGTGAATATGCCTGTCGAACAACTCGTCCGTCAGGAGCGAACATCATTCGAGACAGCTTTCACCTACCCTGAGCAATTTCGCGCTCGTCAACATACATTCTTTCAAACATGTATCCAAAAAATCGACATGATCCCTCAGTAATTGGTCCACCGTCGTCACCTTTGCCAGTTTCGCCTCTAGAGAGCGCCAGTTAGGCTCCAAGACTTCAAAGGTTACAAAGGCCAATATCTGTTGAACAAATGCCAGCATTCGCGCGCGAAGCAGTAGTACGCGGAGCCTCCATTGCTCGAACTCGGGATGATTGGGAACGGATTTGCGCCACGTCGCTGTCTTTTGTTCGATCCACATCGAAGCGAGCGACTGCTCGACGTTTTTGAGGTGCAGAAGGAATCGGAAGAGCAGTTGATAACGAAGGATGGTCTTGCGCGAGATTACTAGAGAGAGGGGAAACTTTACCGTATAGTCGAGTGCAAGAGCTTCAATGGCTGCAAGATGTACGAGATTATGAGCGGTCTCGTATGTTCTTATAAGTCTCACCTAGCATTGGCTTTTTCTCGTCCTTGTCTCTATCCCGGTCCTTTTTGGCATCTTCTTGCCCTGCACCGTCGGGCACACCCTCCCCGTCTTCGCCTCCAATGACTCCGCTCACACTGATAACCTTCAACAGCCACTCATACAGCCCCGTGCCAGCGATACTGACTTTTACGTCCTCTCGGAACAGTGCATCTTCACCCGTGAGCGCAAGGTCAAGTAGACTTTGCAACTTTACGATACTAGCTGATTTCGCGGGCTTTTTGAGCTCAGTGTGAGCGAGGTCGAGTAGGTGTGTAAGGAAAGAAGACTGCGACAAGAAAAAGTATCGTTTTAGGGAGCGCAGACGAGGTATCAGTTGTTGATCCTGCAGCAGAAGCTGTAGTAGCGTATGGTTGGCGTGCGTGTAAGCGTCTTCCACGAACTTGTACAGCCTGAGGAACAGTTGGTCATGGGAGCAGATGCATGGCATGAAAGCTCACTTTTGGTCATCCATGGAGAGTTGTTGTTCGTTCGTTTGATGTTGGCTTGCCTGCAGTTCTATGCCGCATTCACGAATGACATTTAGGTATTTACCAGCAAGAAGGACCTTGTATTTCCAACCCTCGAGTGATGGAGGAATACATGCACCACCTGGAAGTCTACCACCTGGAGTCCTGGGTGGTGGGACACCGGCATGCTGCCGCTTCGATGACGATGTCGAACCGTCACGTAACTGCACGCGGTAAGCAGGCATGAAAAATAGCGAGCAATACACCGACTGACTCACCGTGTATCGCCTTTCCCAATACTCGTCTGTGTAATCCACCTCCAAAATACCCTTACTAATAAATTTACTCTCTTTGACGCAAAACTCCTCGTACGGATCTTGCAATCTCCCAGTCGTTATCCACCCACGAAGCATTTCTGCATACGGAATCCCAGCCGCGCTCAACAATGTACCGTACACTTTGCACGCTGTTGGGTCTCCGGACATGCCTTGCATCCGTTCGTAGATGACGGTGAGTACCTCTCCACCTTTAACAGGCACGGCTGCACCCGTCGAGGATTTGGTAATCTCAGAAAGTACAGCTTTCAGCTTCGCACCACCTAGACCGAGAGCTTCATCTCGCGCGTCTTGCTCTTCATCTGCTGAGGAGGATGAAAGGGAAGAACCTTCGTCGTCGTCGGTGTTGGCTAGCTCAAGGACTAGTTGGTAGATCAAGGAAAGTGTGTGGACCGTCGGATGGATATAGAACCAGAGCTTCTGTAGAGTGAACTGTGGGGAGGTATTAAACGCGTGTTCCAATTGGGATAGAAGTGTCTGATACTCCTACATAGCAAGCAGCCATTAGAATGGATCTTCTTCAGAGACTTGACGACGAACCTTCAGCATGTCCCGGATAGCGGCACAGAGTGCATGATTGACGAGACCGAAGTCCAGATGGCTCCGACTTTCGACGAATGCAGATATGGCCGTATAGTATGTGCCAAGTGGAAGGACGCGTTCAGTCAAATCTCGGAGGGATGGATCTAAGGAAAACACGTTGGTCGTCCGGTACGACGCGGAGACTCCCTCGAATCTCGTTGAGAGGCACAAAGACTTACCTAGAGGTGATGATACGACAAAGCGGATCCCTTGCAGAGGATCATCATCCTCCAGCGAATAATCTGGGTGATATGTTACATGCGTGCCTTCAATACCCTGCAGTGTTCGGGTCGGTCTTACCAGGTCACGGCCGAAACTCGTCACTCACCATCAATACATACAATAGATCCTCCAGGATGATAGCCTCTTGTATGTCGATAGGGAGATGATCCAATATATCCTCTCTTTCTTTTCCCTTGCTCTTTGGTGTGGCATTCATCGCCCCGACACGAGAATTCAACGGTGCGCGGACAAACGAAGTCTCGGCAATGAATGACGACTCATTATCTGGGGTTGACCATGAATGACAGCCCACAATGACAAGACAACTGAGACACGCACTTCTTCCTCGGGTTTCACGCGAATTGTGTATGCGGGGATCGATCTCTTCGTCAATATCGTCACTCAGTCGTCTGTTCCTCCTGACGGACGCGATCGTGCCCGTTATCTACATCCATCCAGTGTCGGGTTATGATCAGCGAGCCAACTAACGCAAATTGCACACCTTGGTGTACTCCTTAGCGGATAGCGTGAGGTTGTTTTTACGCGCCGGACGTGTTCTGGGAGTGTACGGGTCCATGTTGAGCGAAGGGGGAAAACGCGTCAATGAAGTGTGGGAAGACCTCCGATATGTGGCTGTGTAACAACTTTGCAGTGCGACTACTACTACTCGCGACGACTCTATTCTAATATTCAGACGATTGTCTGGGTGAGAACACGATTGGTACGTTTCATTCTTTGAACTATGACATGTGCCTAGTAGAGGTCATCAATAATATCCAAACTGATAGGTAAGTCAAGATTGTCAAGTCTTCGCCCTCCAACTTGACAGAAGTTTGTAACGTCCCCACTGCCAAAAGAATAACAGTAAGTTGTGTTTCTCACCCAACGATCCATTAATGTTAGACTCCCCCGCGAGATCGAGTATCTCGTCTTGATGCAGCGACCAGAAAAGACTATTATCCGTTCGAGGGGGGGAAGTCTACTCGCACAGTAAACTGCTGCTCTTGGAGTACCCATTCAATGGGATACACAATAGAGAATCATTTCTCGGTGGTGTGAAGGTCATCTCCAATTGGGGCTATACTCGATCGAACGTCAGAGCGTCTTGGCTATATTGGGTTGTCTGGTAATGTGGGTGTATTTTATTCCGTGTCTTGTCAAACGGTTTCCGTGATCTTTGTGAACGGCACTAGCAGTTAAACTGCCCAAATATGGTGGGCTTTCAACATTATCCCAAGCTACCCGCTTCATCTTGGCTTTGAGTACCGAGGGACCTCACATATGAAAGTGACTCTTGGACGTCGGACCATTCTCATGAACTGCACAAGCCTCCGACAACGTGCTCTGTCTTGTATTCTCTCAGAATCGTCGGTCGCCGCATGTCATGTCATGGAGTATGTAATATACTCTTCACTCCTACCCACCCAGTGCAATGAAAGTCACCTCAACTTTGATTGATCATGGGAACCAACTACAAGAGCTGTAAGTATCACCTTTCCACAAGCTTCGTCGTTTTGCATTCTATCCATGAGCATTCAAATTGCAGACCTGGTCTTTGAGGTCCACGTGCGTATACATATTGGATTCGTGTTTGATACGGAAGCCAGCCGTACTACTACTACAGTAAAACATTGACCTGTCTGTCTACACTGCAACCGAATGCAGTCAACTTGCCTCTACAATATAGTGCACATTTAATCCTGAACGGAACAAACGGGAATCACAAGGTGAAAAACAAAAAGGATGACGGATCCAGAACGAAAGTCTACAAATCAGCAACGCAGTCACCATCCAAAGACTCTAACAAACACGAAATTTGTTTATCAGTTTGGAATCCATTATTCGGAGAGATGTAGAAAAGACGCACTCCTCGTGGAACTGGATGCCACCAACGGCTTTCTTTGACTTGACATCAAAAGCCCTCAGGGTATGAGCCACATCCCTAGCAAGCGAAACGGGGCCACAAACAGCAACGAATGCACCGTGCGCATCACCTTTGTCCATCATGGAGCCGACAAAGCCGTCCAGCAGCTTCCCGATACCCGGACGTCCAGGAGTGAGGGTGACACCAGGCGGGAGTAAAAGTCCTTCGAATGAACGGGTGGCACTACGAGTGTAGAATACCGAGACACGAAGTGTGGCGGGACTGCTTCGAGACACAAGTGCAGCAAAGAGAGGGATGAAATTATGCAAGGCAGCTGGCAGAGCAGCTCAGCTCATTGGAAACATACACAGAGGTGAACGAAAGACGAACCTGGGTCAGGAATACTCCAGATGACTTCGATGACTCTAGTCCTGCTTCTATCACCGGCCAGTACGAGGTCCTGTACCGCAGACAACGCGAATGTCACACCACTGCCCCCAACTATGAACATCGCCCCCGAGTAGTTCGGAACCGTGGTATCACCGACACCGCCTGTCA
>JBBPRX010000373.1:0-16196 GCA_038093195.1 Boletus fagicola
CCTAGACAAGCAGATATGACACCATTCATTGGACAAGAGAGATCGGCTCACTTCCCATCCCAGACATGACCTCGTCCAAGATAAACAAAGCTCCGTACTTCTCACAAACAGATTTCATCGCCGCGAAGTATCCCTCTGGAGCACCTAGGACACCAGTGGTGGCACCAACAACAGTCTCTGCGGCGACTCGAATCAAACTTAGTGCTGTGTAATATGCCGGTGATGGAAAGAACTCACATCCAATTACGGTCTCCGGGCCAAGTTCGATGAACTTGTCTTCTAACTCTTGTCGAAGGCGCTCAACGTATTGCGCTTCTGTTTCGTCTGGTTTTTGGAACCGTTTCGCATATGCCGGGGAGACGTGATGAAAATGCTCGTTGTCAAGGATATCTGCGTAAGGTGCACGCCGAACGGGGTGATAAGAGAGCGACAAGGTGCTCAGAGTATTGCCGTGGAACGACAGTTTACGGGCAATAAAGTTCTTTCTGCCAGGTTGTCCAATTTCGACGAAATACTGCGATAGCCCTGCATCAGAGAGGACGAATCGTCGGGGATATCACCAACCTGTCTCGAAAGTTTGATCACGGCTTCCATAGCCTCAGAACCTGTTATCGAGTATTGGAAGCTAGTACATTTTGTTGGTTTGATAACTATGCTTACCACCAGATGCGAACGCTACAAGTTCGAATGCTCCATCGCTTGAATCAACGAGGAACTTTGCAAGCTCCTCTGCAGGATTGCTGGACAACTGCATATTGTATACATCTATTGAGTGCCATGAGGGCGTCAGTCATATCGCAAATAATATCAACCAAGACCGACAAGTAAGGGTATCAAGCTGCTCTTTGATGGCAGCGATGACCTTGGGATGGCTGGTACCGACGCACGAGACAGCTGCCCCTCCTATCCCGTCGATCACACGGCGACCATCTTCAAGGTCGACATAAATACCCTCACCGCGGACCGCGAGAGGCGGTGTCCACGGCGTTCTGTGCAGGATAGAGGTGGTGGTAACAGACATCGGGGAGGTACGGGGTGAGTTCTGGGCGAGAATCAGACAACATTTGTATTTTATATGGCGAAATTCATAGGGTTGTATACGGATCGAATGGGGACCAAGGTGGACATCTCAAACGTAACTGATACCCACACTTGCCCTTAGTCGTCCGGTTGGTAATGACCATTGGGTCATGGTCCATATAGTGTAGCTCGACTCAGATCAATGAGGGCATTTGGCTGCTGCAGCCTGGTCAGGACTGGCCAGGACCAGTCCCTACCAAGGGGGGCCGCATAATAAACCCCTCAGAACAGCGATTATGATACACACCTTTCCAGTGGGTGGCAACGTGTTGGTTTCTCGGTTAAAGGGGTCAGCCGGATTTCATGTTCTCTCTCGGATCTTCTTTTTGGTGTGGGTGGGCGCATTTTCTCCGCACCCCGATTTTAGACGAGAGGCGATCAAGATAAACAAGGAAAGGATTCACCCAAAACTTTAATCTGGGTACCTGTCTGTACGGTAGGAACCGGGAATTGGTTGTAAGTGTAACGGACGGTGGCGAGTGCGGCGCCGGAGGCAATACTGGATGCCCAGTGATAGACTGACACACGGGGGATTTCAAGATTTTAGGGCCATTTAAAGTGCATTTAAAATGACAAACTCTGCATTAAATTTCAAATGCACTTTAAATGGCCCTAAAATCTTGAAATCCCCCATGTGTGATACTAAGTAATAGTACAGTATATCATTGGCTACTTATAAGTAGACAAGCGCCTGTAAGTATTATCATCCTAATTACATAAGTAACAATCGTCGGGTTAAGTAGTAATGGCGTGTGATTATGTAATTGGTTCGTCTGTCTTCACCACAATCGGTAGCGCATGGGACCATCAACAAAAAAACGCAAGGAACCTCCTCCAAACTGCACGCTATTGGACTTCTTTTCCAGTGGTGATGCGATAAAGCGAGCAAGAGTAAGAGCTTCACAACAATTTGCGCCTAGTGTACGAAAGACCAACTTAAAGGTGGCATCAAGAGAATTCATTGTCATCGAGTCAGATAGTGACGACGGTGTCCATGGGAAGGAGAACGGAAAAACAAGCGCTCCACTGGATTCCAGGACGGGGATTTCTGAAGAGTCTCAGAACTCAGCCACATCCACTCCAGCACACTCAGAAGACAAGGATGCCTTTGGTGCACCTTCGGAGCTGTTACGGCCCATTAATCCGCGTGTGGAGGCATCGAGCAACCGGTTCCACGCGCATCAACATTCCTCGATCGCTTCCGAACCAGACCATTCAGAATCCATGTTTGGCGTTTCTGCTCCTTTACTGGAGCAAACTTGCGTCAGTTCGTGTTTCTGGCCTTCGTGTGGAGTTGGGGACGGTCTCAACCTATCCTGCACAGGAAAGCAATGTACTGACGGGATTCGAACTAATCCAGTCGCACCCCAAAGCGTGTCTACTGTGGCAGGGGTTGACTCTGTTAATGACACCGCAGTCGAGTTTCCTGTCGGAGAATGGGCTGTTGGAGATGATGAACTCGAAATGAATGAGGGCGAGGATGAACTTTCTGACAAACAGCGCTTTTGTCCGGTGTGCAGGATATATTTGACAGGATCCCTCGTTCTTGTAAGCGCGCCAGATAGACGATACCATACCAATCCACTGACCTGCGTTATTCCTTGGTTAGGAAGCACAGATTCATGTCAATCAATGTCTCGATACGACCTTGCAGGATGACAACATCATGCAAGAATGTCCATCGATCACAGTGTCGATCGAACCCGGTGTGACATCGGACAACGGTGGTCCAAGCACACTTGTTAAGGGCCAAGGAGGCGATCTGTACACCGTACTAATGAATTCACACAAGGAAAACGAAGTTTGGGTGGAAGCGGATGCCACTGCTGACCGTGACATCAGGCCGGCCCGAGGAAACCGTAGAAGAGCTCCGTTTTACAAGATTTTACAAGGGATGCCAATCGCAGTGGACGCTTTCTGCTATGGTACCATTCCTGGTGTCACAGCGTATTTTTTGACGTTTGTTCAATATGTACCATTCTTCGTATGTCTACACTGACTGGATTACCGATAGCCACGCGCATTCCGATCACTACACCAATCTCGGATCGAAGTGGAAGAGTGGTCCTATTTATTGTTCAGGTCAATGCACGAGCCGCCTGTCGAACCTGGGCTGATGTTTCTGCAGAGGAGACTGCCAACTTAATCATACACATGCTGGCTGTAGATCCTGCATGGATCCATCCCCTACCATTTGACATGCCGACAACAATACCTAATACCGGAGGAGTGAGCGTGACCCTGATTGAAGCCAATCATTGCCCAGGTTCCTGTCTATTCTTCTTCGAGGGGCAGCAAACAATCGATGCTGGCGATAGCGCATTCAAGTCCCCGTTTATAGGTTCACCAAGAATCTTTCATTACCTCCATTGTGGAGATTTCCGCGCTTCACCACGTCATGTCCTCCATCCTGCTGTGAAAGGAAAACACATTGATCACATCTACCTAGATACTACATATCTCGATCCAAAGGTTTGTCGTGATCTTTTCTTCCGTCGTCAAAAAGTTCAATGACCACAACAGTACATGTTTTCGCCTCAACCACTTGTTATTTCTGCTTGTGCAGAGTTAGCTCGGAGACTGGTGGTGGGAGGGGTTGGGGACAACCTCAACGTTCATGTAAACCGGAATTCCACGGTAGATGCTTGGATGAAATCTTCGACCTCTCCTGAGACGGGAGAACGACAGGTACTGCAGGAGCGCATCCTTGTGATAGTAGGGTAAGTTGGGTTCTCACCGTTTTGATTCACAACTGATTTCACTCCTAGCACATATTCAGTAGGCAAGGAGCGTATTGTCAAAGGTGGGGTAGGCTGATCCTGTCATCCGAGCTGGGGCTGAAAAAAGACAAAAACTTGCACTCAAGCGATTGCTCAAGCTCTTGGGGCGAAGATTTATTGTGACCCACGCAAGACCGCCATTCTACGATGTCAGGCTGATAAAGAGCTACATGCTCTCCTAACCGCAGACCCTGCCGAAGCAAACGTACATATATTGCCGTTAGGGACAGTCACTTCAGATAATCTTAGGTCGTATCTTCAAAAATTCAAGGGCACGTTTTCAAGGGTTATCGGGTTCAGGCCGACAGGGTGGACGTTCGTTATTCACCTCCAATGCTTGGTTTTGGTTGACTACTTTCACAGTTACTCTCCGCCATCCGGCAGTGATCTTAATGCCTCCATTCAGTCCATCATCTCCCGTGGCCAGTCACGACATTTCTCTTACACAGATCTCCAGCCCTCGCCAAAGTCAAAGTCATCACATAACATCCAGATATTTGGGGTGCCTTATTCGGAGCATAGCTCGTTCTTTGAGCTCACTTGCTTTGCCATGTCATGCGACTGGGGTAGAATGATACCCACCGTGAACATAGGTAGCCCTGCTTCCAGAGCCAAGATGACCAAGTGGTTGAAACGATGGGAGTTGGAGAAGAGGTGTGCCAAGCCGTCTGTCATACAACCCAGAACAGCCGATTACTGGTAATCCGAACCACGCTGTTGAGACCAACATCGACTTCGTTACTTCATGTGTGAGGAATGAGAAAGCTATCATATTCATATGCACCATGTGATTAGCAGCATTTTTTGTCGTCGTGAGATGCATACACATGGAGCTATATACACCTAAAAGAGAAACCGGCAAGAACAATGACAACACATATCTATTGGTCGGCGGCGCGTCTCCTCCGGACGTCTCTCTCCTCAGATATCGTCAGTTTAGTACCCTTGCCCTTCGGCAAGGATATCCAAGGCTTAATACCTTGGCCGATAACGAAGATATTGGAGATACTATAATTGCCAATAGTTGAAGCTCCCTGGTGCACGAGACGCATAATGTCACATACCGTGTGGCGAACGTACGATCGAGAGAATCTTTAACATGGACGATATCGAAACCTCCAACATGCTTCTCACGGTGAATGATGACACCCGCACGACCCATGTTACGGCCACCGGTGATCATGACGATGTTGCCGGTGTCAAAGTGTACATAGTCGATGATTTTTCCTTGCTCGAGGTCAAACTTCACAGTGTCATTGACCTTGATGGCTGGATCAGGATAACGGATTGTGCGTCCGTCGTGTGTGACGATGTAGGGGACACCCTTGTCGCCGAGGGCCACTTTGCGGACCTTGAGAAGTTTGTACGTAGCCTCCTCGGTGGTGATGCGATGAATAGTGAAACGGCCCTTCACATCATACAGCAAGCGGAAATGTTCGCCAGACTTTTCAATCGAGACGGTATCTGACCAAATATAAATGCACTGTCTGAGGCAAGGGCTGGAATTGCTCACCCATGAAGCCGGTGGGATAGTTAGAGTCAGTGCGCACTTTTCCATCGACTTTGATGAGGCGTTGGTTGACGATTGTAATGACCTCACGTCCGGTCAGAGCATACTTGAGCCTGTTTCGGAGGAAAATTGTAAGGGGAAGGGATTCGCGGAGCTTGTGAGGACCAGGGGATGGGCGGGGAGCCTGTGGCCTGTATATGAGCTTCAAGGGTGCATGGAATGGCTGAGGTTCCTCACGTAGGTGCCGCTTAGTTTGTCGAGCATCCATGACGATGGAGCTGCGAGGCGTTTCAAGTGCTTTTTGGGTCCACGAGCCTACGAAACAGAGAATGCGTCAGATGCCGTGTGGTCGAGAGCGATGGCGAAAGCGTATATCCAGCCCATCCCAACAAGGCGGTCAGCATCCACCCATCCCAGTGACAGAAAGCATCGAAGAATAGTTTCTCGGCGTGTGCACAAGCATATTAGAGGACACACGACTGACCATGATGGATTTCTTGAGGAAACGGCGACCGCAGCGACGACCTTGATTTCAATACCGAGTGATCTGGTCTTGCGCGCCACTGAACTGGTATACTTTAGGGTTGGCCCTTCGGTGGCACGTGACCTTGGTCGAAGTGGTTACTGTGGCTGTGCACCCTTGCGGTCAGCGTTGACAAGTTTCACTGCGCGCGGGAGTCGTAGTCCCCTTCGACCCAACCTTTTTGCGTTGAGCGCTCTTTCCTTTGTGGAATGCAGAAAAATCGCCCTGCTACTGATCCCGTCAGATATCCCCCATATAATGAATACCCCCATGATAATGCCACGACTTTCGGGCATGCTTGGCAGGCCAGCAATCCCTCGGAAGCACCACTGTCTATGTCACAAGGCGCTCGGAGCATCCGATTAGACTACCCTTCTTCATTTTCTTTTCCCTCGATCTCGGAGAGCCTCAAGAGGTTCTTTTACCGCCGGCCATTGACATCAGAAGCACACCCCTTTCCCTCGTCTTTCGTCCGTCGCACGCAGGGCCCTTGGACATCTGTCGCGGGACCTTCCATCCCTTCCAGCGCCCGCTTTCTTATTATGTGTGCATTTTGGTACACAACGTCCGCCCTGTCATCAAACACCGGGAAAGCGATCCTCGAACAGTTTCGCTACCCAGTCACTCTCACCATCATCCAATTTGGTTTTATCGCCTCCTGCTGTCTCCTAATCATGACCCCTGCGATTAATTACAGCAGGTTGCGCCCACCAACGGTCGCTATACTGAGAGCGACTTTGCCTATGGGTGCATTCCAGGTCGGCGGACATATGTTTTCTAGTATGGCAATCTCCAGGATTCACGTTAGCACGGTGCATACCATCAAGGCATGTTACATTCTCATCTTCTCACTTTATTACTATTACTCAAATAATACCACAGGCGTTGTCACCGCTCTTCACCGTCGCTGCGTACGCACTTCTCTTTGGGGTCAAATACTCTCCAAAGACTTATCTATCACTCCTTCCCCTCACTATCGGAGTTATGTTAGCATCCACTTTTGATGCTTCCTCATCTAGTCCAGTTGGGTTGCTCTGTGCCTTTGGTTCCGCCCTTGTCTTCGTGAGCTCGAATATTTTTTTCAAGAAGGTTGTCCCGTCTGGATCGCAGGCATCCTCGCATCGGCTTGATAAAGTGAACTTGTTGTTCTATTCATCAGGCGCGGCATTCGTTCTCATGGTGCCCCTTTGGAGCTTCACGGACCTCCCTCGTCTCCTCGCTGCCATGGATAACCCGACGTATATTGTCCATCCCAACCATGGTCACCCCTCTGCACACTCCCTCTCGTACCATTTCACCGTCAATGGTCTTGCACACTTTGCGCAGAATATTATCGCATTCGTGATTCTGTCATCCACATCTCCAGTCACATATTCCATCGCCTCCTTGGTCAAACGGATATGGGTTATATGCATGGCAATTTTGTGGTTCAACCAGAGGGTCCACCCGATCCAAGGCGCTGGTATTGGGTTGACATTCATCGGCCTGTATTTGTACAACGCAGCGAAGAGCGATGTAGAAAAGGGAGAGACTAAAATGCGGAGGGTGGAGGCCACACGGGACATGATACTTCCCTCTAACCGCGCGGAGGAGCAACTGTTGAGCGGTAGTACCCCGCCGTCACCCAGTTCGTGGGTGAAATCCGTGGTATCATCCACAACTGGGATGAAATCACGGCCTCAATTCCCTCCCTCGCTGCCTGGCAGTACACCAGCACAATCGCCTGATATGCACAAGAGCTCTTTAGAGAGGAAGCTTGCCACCCGTATATCTCCGCTGAGTTTGTCTTCGGTATTTACTAAACGCGCTGGAATCATATCACCCACGGACCCTTACCCATCGCCTCCTCCTTCGCTTGATTCCCCCCCAACCGAGACGGTCTCCCTTGCATATCCGCACTCCCATCTTCCGGGGGTCGAATCGATACGTGAAACACAGGTAGCCGCCTAGACGAAGGATATTGGATATTTATGACTGCCATTAGAAGCTACGCGATTTTGTTTCACAGTAATACCTAGATACGCTGACAATTCTTGCGCAATGGACTTGTATTCTGGGATAATTTCCGCTACATTCGAACTTGGTAGGACTAGTGTTGCTATCCCCAGACTTGCTACGATCGAGGGACACCTCAATCGGCCAGATTGACTGCCTTTGATGATCTCGTCTGGCCGTCGATTCGATGTGAGATCAAGAGCAGTTACTGATATAAACCTGATGTCTTAGTCATGGCATCATTAACTATCTGCCTAGGATCCCGGGGAACGAAGCATAGCGGCTTTCTTGAATTGGTTGCCATTACATGGGATGCAGTAGGGGTCATAAAGAAAAAAACGATGAATAGCCATATACAGCAAGCAGCCTCTACTCTACCAGCCAGCCACATGTCATCCACCGAGAGAGGCGAATCACTTCCGAGTAGCGGTCTTCTGGCTTTTGATGACCCTCTTTACGATTTTTGCCTCCTCGACCAGGAATGCCCGGAGGATACTGTGTAGGAGAATGGTGAAACATAGAACAGAAAGGGAGATGAGAAAGGATATACCGAGACTTTACACAGTCACCGCATCGTGAGCCTCCATATGCCCGTCGGACGGTTTTTATGCGTTTCGAAACAGTGGCATACTGGCGTGGCCGAAGTGCAGGGACCTACAGACCTCATATGAGTGACTTGAACAGCCGAGTAAAGCTTTTAGCATACACCAGGCAATCCGATCCCGCAGTCACCACATTTGGGTTGAGTTGGGAGCTTTTTGAGATGGTGATAGACAAGCTTGCCGCCTGGTGTCTTTACGATGCGGCGGCGATTGGAGGTGGTGTTGTAAGGAGTGCGTTTGCGGAGCGTAACACGTTGGGCCATTATCGACGCGTGGTTGGATGATTTACTGTGTTCATAGCTGTAGTGGCTGAAAGTGCTACTGTACAGCGCCTCGGCGTCTGCCGAGTCGAAGAGTTGTGACGCTGTGACAAGTCCAGTCACGCAGCTGAATTGGGAACGAGTCTGGGGAAGCCAATCGATCCCTGCAGTGTGCGCACGCGTGTGTTGTCTCGTCTCGTCTCGTCCTGAACAATGTCCCAGACCCCGTCAAGGAGACTCGCAGCGAGACGGGGATCTGTGAGCGCACCAGATCCTCTCGGAAAGAACGCAACTCTGAACTATGATCCCAATCGATCGTCGTCCTCGACGCTGACAATCGTTCGCGTCGCCGAGGCGTCCTCCTCAGGCTCTGTGATGGCCCCGTCCAACTCGTCTGACTCACCCTCCTCTCCTATCCACAATCGCAGATCACTTCGTCGTAACGGCAGCACTTCCGGTTCCCCCTCCGCAGATACCAGACTCAGCTTCGCTTTCTCCACCTTTTCCCCTGTTTCCCCTCCCCAACCCTCCAGCCCACTCTCATCATCAGGTCCGCAGAACCACACCTCTAGAACTGGCTCCAGTCCATCCTCATCCCCTCGTCTCGGGCCGAGTTCTCCTCAGTTTGCTCGTCGGCATTCCGCATCCGGCGGATCCACCTTCTCAAAGCCCAATCTCACACCAGAACAGCTCGTTGACCTTGCCCGTCAATCGTCTGCCCCTCGTTACATCTCTGGGTCACAGATGGCTCCAAATTTGTCCAATCCGAGCAGCTCCGATGCTGCAGCAGCGTCGATTTCCTCGCCAGCAACATTCACTCTACTGCCAGTCGATGTCTACCTCCCCTTCATTGACAGAGCTGCAGAAACGACTCATCTGCTCTCAATCCTTCCAACGAAGAAACTATTCTCCCTTTTGGCTCAGACCTTCCCAGCGCAGACATCCCATGAGGAGATACAAGATCCATTCACCGTCGACCCAACCCGATGGACCTTCAACACGTTGCGTCAATGGCTAACTGAAGTTGATCGCTCATCTGCTAACGACACTGTATGGGTGAGAAAAGCCCGAAAATGCATTCTCGCTCATTCAGAGCTCATCTGGGAACGCTTGAAAGGAGCGCTAGGCGTGCCCCCTGAATTGGAACTGGAGGACTTGGACACCTGTCATTTCATTGACCCTGAAGATAGCGCGTCTGCCCTTTCCCTCCCAGAAGACGAACATATTCCAGACGTCACTGATAATTCCCATTGCTCCCAAGATCCCGTCACCTTGACATCGTCCCCAGGGCAATCCCTGACAATCGAACCTATCTTAGCCACCTCATCCACCAACCCTCCCCCGTTTACTCCTGGTGTAAGCAACCCGCCGCCATCCAGTCTTCCGGCTGGTCTTTCTCAATCTACCTCCAAGTCCCAAGCTGATCAAGTATTACAAGACATCGTCGAGGATCGTGAGGAAGAGGAAGAACCTAGTGCCAACACCGGTGACGAAGATCGCATTAAGGCGGAAGAGGATTCCAAAGCGCAGATTCATGGACTGCGCGTTTGCACGTCCCCAGTTCCCTCCTCTTCTGCTGCCACAGCGCATGCATTTTCGTATCCACACAGTCCAGCTATGAGCACGAACGTATCAGGAAGAAACAGCGTGGAACCCCGCAGCCCAGATTTTTCACTGTCTCCTCTTACACGTCGTCTCTCTCGGACGAGCTCCCATGGGTCTATCGCCAGCCTCGGGAGGCCTGTGTCTGGGTTAGGCATCATTCAAGCCACATCTTGTTTCATCCTAATCGTTTCTTTACAGCTCGTATACATATCGTGACTTCGGCTACAATGCTACCTCTTCCGAAATCGGGGACAGTGAGAGCGAGGGTGCATATGATCCCGTTGGTGACCGCGCGCCAGGCAATCCATTATTCCCGAGCAATTTTGCTCGCCTTGCGTTAGGACCAACTTTACGCGCCAAGTATGTGATGATGACATTTATTTTGCTCGCTCATATTTGATCTTTTAGCAACCCTGCTTTACGCTCGCCACATGCCACCACTCCACGTTGGGCACGCTGGGCGCCTGGTAGCCGACCCCCTTCTTGGTTTGAAGGCTGGGACGGCGTGAAACAAGAATATGCTGCTACAGTTGCTAGTGGAAGTAGCATCGGCGCAGGAGAGTAAGCTTACGTCCTTTTCGTCACTACTGCAAGTCCTTCAGGAAAACGTACCTGTATGTTAGAAAATATTGTCATACTCTGCTTTCAAATCCTCACCTTTACGTTTCCTTCGACTGTGCTCTTGTTGTATACTGTATTCTTTGTTGGAATGATTCTCAAGGCGTTCGAGGAAAGTTTGTTTCAATTCATACGCTATCCTTTTGTTTCTTGGGATATACATGGGCAACAGTGATTGATACAGCGACGCAACAGCAGAATTGCGTATGGAATTAGAAATTGTCAGCAAGCCCACCATATTGCCTAGGGAGCTCGTCCTGATCGATCACAAGCGAAAGTGCGGCACTGAGTGTATCGAGACCGGAACCCACGACTGTCATCTTAGCGAGAGTGGCCGACGAGAGAAATGGTTTGAACAACCAGAAGATCCAAGTGAGGAAGGAGGGTACATTGACAAAAAATTTGCGGGACTGAAGATATATCAACCAAGTCAGCGAGGGAAATGAGGTCTCAGGTGAAAAGCAAGAAGACACACCAGAAACTCGGGGTAATGATCCTGGAAAATCTTTGACGCCTCCGACGCAGCCTTCTTCGAGCTCTCCGTGCGATTGGACAGGCCAACGCCTTCATAATCTAAACGAACGAGACACGTCACTGCTAGAATGGAACTCGTCAAATTATAAGACAGACCATGAATCTGAACCATTTGATCAATTGTTTCAAAGTCGAGGAGGGCGATGCTCTTTTCCATGAAGGCGACACGCCATCTGGTTCGTATGAGTTGATGCTTTAAGCCTGAAAATGGAAACAATACCGCAAGAAGCGTTGGACATCGCCAAAGACAGCATCGAGATCCTTGTTTGTTCCATAGAGGTTATAGCTAAGGGAACATCCGTGAACCTGTATAACTGCTCGCGTTTTTATCAAAAGACGTACGTGACTGGACGTCCCTCCTTATCCTTCCCGTGGACCTTTCCGAGTTTCCCGAATACTTCGTCGGGAAATTCCTCCTCCATCGCTGCACTAATGTTGAAAGAATCCCTCCAGCGAAGTGTAGATATGAACATGTCCTTTGCTTCCGTTGGGTTGAGGTTCCTGGGACACAGGTCATAGGCTAAGCGCCATAGCTTGCTGCGAGGACATACCTACCTGGCTCTCAAGAATTTCATTAGCAAAACGCTGACTCGCGCATCCCTTGGATTGGTGGGATCAATCGTGACACCCCACATTGTGTATGGGGTCGACCCAGCATCTGGATTGTCGGGAAACGCAACAGAAAATGACTCGGCAAGCGTTGACTAGATGCATAGTATGATAGTTGTAAAGATTAGTATGAGAGTCATAGGTAATACTAACGATACCCACTCGAAACTCGCGCAGGGCAGTCCACTCAGCAAGTGTGAACTTGGACGTCAGAGCGTTCTGGGGTTCAGCGTTTTCGGCATCACTTATCATCACAGAGGAGTCTGCAAAACAACGTGAACTAAATGGTCCGTCGTTGTGAGGAAGGGACGATGTTTGATAGTCTCGTTCCCATACGTTCTAGGGTAGGCCCATCACAAAAATAGCAGAAAGATAACATGCCCAAACAAAGTATATCCCTGCTGGCTGACCTAAGTAAGGCAACATGAGGTCATATCTCTCTCGAACATGAGGGAGATTCGTCATACCCAGGATTCCCACGGAACGGTCCCAAACGGTCCAACAGTCCTCACGTGCAGGGGACAGTTTAAGGCAGATTGGTCATTCGCAGGGGTCGCGAGCCGGAAGGCGAGCGGAGAAGCTCGGCAGGGGTAGCCTGCCGAAACCCGGTGAACCCTCCCAAGGGGTAGATTAGTAGTACTTACGAGTGTATCCTTTCGCTTCGCCCACCGTTTGGTACTTCACTATTGTAGTTCACGTTATTCACCTACTGAGTTGCCGGCCCACCCTCATTGTTATCCTAGGTTGGCATACCAATTATTTAAGATGTCACTAATGCATTGCTTCATCTTGCATTGGGCATACTGCATACTCATGTTGCAAACCTTGAATCCTGGGACACGTAGATTTATGAATCATAGGAATCATAGTCTGTTCTGCAGATTGTAGGAATCATAGTCTGTTTTGCAAATCATAGGAATCGTAGTCAATTCGTGTTGCTTCAGGCTATGCTGTCTTCCTTCTCTTTGACCTATGCCTGATCTCCTGCTCTCCTTGCTTTTGTGCCACTTCCCTCATGACATACAATATCTTGTCCGTTTCTTTGAGGCTGCTCGAGTGTTGATATACCCTGTTTACTACATTAGTACAAAACCCATGGTTTTTTCCCATTTGCTCGAGCATCATGTGAAGTCCCATATGCAAAGTGGCTGCTAGACCCATACAGTGCACTTGCACCACCTTGTTGTCACTGGGCTGTCAGTAAATTGCAAAGTAATAATGAAACAACTATTGGACCCACTCCAACTCGGAGTCCTTCAAGATCTTTATGTCATCACTGAGTGGCCTGGCTAACTGTCGTGAGATTGAACATGCCCTATCCTTGTTGACTGTGAGGTCAATCACATCAATGCTGTTGTCATGGCTTGTAGTGGGGGGGTAATCATTTGATGTCTGAGTTGTCACATTGTTGTCTGATGTATGCTGAATTGTTGCCAAGCTGCTTTCGCCAGGTTGGTGCACTGGTAACTGTTCAGCACCAACATTTGGAGCAGCAGTGGTCTCAACCATTGAAGTAGATTGCTGGTCCTGCTGAGCGAGATTAACTTAGCTTGCCAATCAGCATTACAGTAGCATTGATGTACCAATACAACCAGTTTATATGAATCTATGAATGTACAGGAGGGTAATAAGTCAATATTGTGACATGCCAGTTTGAAAGAGTAAGTAGGTAGATGACAGAGATGAAAGAAGGGAGGACAGGAGGTACCATACAGACGAATGCTATATAAACACTAAAGTGTGAGTCAGAACGATCAGGCCAACCCCTGACTTTCGCTCTACCTAGCTCCACTGCATCACATCCAGATGTCGGTATTTGAGCCACAGATGATTGCCTCTCTCCTTCGCAACTCATCGCTTGTTGAACCCAAGGACTGTGAAACATTCTGCACCAAATGGACCAACTCAGTGAGTGATGTTGACATGGATATCTGAATGTCTGAACTAATGTGTGAGCTGTTACAAGGTGAATCGGTGAGCGGATGCATGGAGCAACTTACCTGAGTCCAGGAAGAGCCCTTGTCTGTGATGCCAGCTCGAGTGGGAGTTGCAGGTTGTTGAATACATCAGTTTCATCTGGGAAAAGACACGGCCACGGAAGAAGGGGAATGATCCTGCCAAATTGAGCATCAATGTGCCCCTGCTTGGCCTGTGATTCATCCCACCCTTGTATTTGCACCTTTGCAAGTGAACGGGAACGTTTGATGTCAACCCAGAGACACAATATCTGAAACCAGTCAATATCATCCATCTGTTTTATTACCCACAACTTGCCTGTTGTCTCCAGTGTGACTCCACTGATGTCACTTAAGAAGGGTGGACTGGCACTGGAGCTTGTGAGCTGCACAGTGTTGTGCAGGATGAGGTTGTGCTGGGCTTGCAGTTGCGATGCAACACATGTAGGTTGAAGAGATTTGGGGCGGATTCACATAATTCGTCAAAGATGTTGGCCAAGCAGGTAGAGGGGCCAATGACCGGCTTGGACACACCTTTGAGTGAGCCACAAGTGAATGGTGTCAAAATCCGGAGGTCCGAAGGTCCGGAGTTTAGTGGAGCAAGTCCGGTGCTATTTGTACCAGAGCTCAGCTGTTGCCAATGGGGCGAAAACAACTTAGTGTATTTACCTATTCGTACTGGAGCTAAAGTACATTAGTCTCAGAGTAAGTGATGTATAGAAAGCAACTCACCTCAGCTGTTGCCAATGGGGCAAAAACAACTGAGGTGCTGGGAAGAGAAGTAGGAATCTAAATACTGTATGGTGGAGGCACACTTGTACCTCAATAACTGTCAGGGAAAACAGAGGAAGGGAAAAGTATGGTAATGTCTGTAGCTGAGCAGCAGCCCTGCAGCATAAAGGAGAAGGGAACATTTAGGAGTTAGAACTCCTAAACTTCGGAGTAATAACTCTGGACCTTCGGAGTAGATGGAGTGACTATGGAAGTCCTTCAGAGGCTTGGAGAGGTGAAAACTCCTTCCAGAGTAGGTGGTATTTTGTCACTCCCACTCAAGTGTAGTTGTAATCCCATACCTTGGACGGAAAGCTCCTTCCAGAGTAGGTGGTATTTTGTCACCATGCCCTTCAGGTAAGACTGCACAAAGGTAACTTTGGTGCGTCCTGTCCTGAATGCCTTCGGGCGGTCTTGGAAGTTCAGTTTGCATTGCACCAGGAAAACCCAGAGTTTGTGGGGATCGGTCCCGTCAAACTGATCCAGTTCTTGGACTTTGGTGTGGGGGGTAGAGTCGGAGGCAGGACGACGAATTGAGTGTGCTAAGCCATTGATGGCGTTGGTAAGTAGGGCGAGGGTATCTCGCGGGATTTGCTCATTATCGGAATCATCATCTGGTTGGTCTTTGTTGTCTCCGGAGAAGTTGGGGTCATTGTCTGGTGGGTCATCTCCGGGAAAGCCTGGGTCATCACCATCATTCGGGGTTTGGAAATCATTACCTCTCTGGGTAGAGGCCTGACTGTTTGGAGGGGTTGTGTTCCCATCTTTGTCTACTTCGATGATGCATACTGTTACGATTGGGGAAACCCCACCCGGTTTTTCCTCTCCTCTGACTACCCAGGAGACCATACCCGAGGACCACCCCGCCTGGATGCTCCGAGATGACATCCTCTCCGGTCTAGAGGAGTTCACCATACCACACTCGATCTGGGATGACCTTTTTGACGACACTCTATTTCCACCCGAGGCTGTCCCTACACAGCCTCACTAACCCTGCCTCTTCATGTGCTCCTCATGTGCTTCGCGCCTCGCATCTCGCGTCTCTACGCATCGACGCATTCTTCCTTTTTCATTTGAACACTGCCTCCTCGATCGCGTTCTCCTTATACACGATCTCGTGATCCTTATTCCTTACGCGCGTCTGCTTACCTCATACGTGTGTCCCTTCTCATGTCGCGACGCATCCATACACATCTATGCCTACCCTTATCTCTTACTTCCTTATTTAGCTAGACCAGCCCTAAACCACTCTACCAGTATATATATTAGGGCTCCACCTGTATTCCCTCTTTAACCTGAACCTACACAATCCAGTGTATGCTTCTAGCAGTTCCTTGCTATCTCCTCTAGCAAG
>JBBPRX010000374.1:0-16185 GCA_038093195.1 Boletus fagicola
CTTTATATACGATACAGAAAGGTGCACAGACCAAGCTGTGTCTAACACTAACTAGGTAATGCCCTTGTACCCTGAAGGGCTATTGGACAATATACTATCGTACGATGTACTATGTATAGTAATACCCTATACCCTGGATAAAGGGTATGACATATTGTCTAGACCGTAAGGGTCAAGGGTATGACATCATGATCTAGACTCGTATGTAGTAAAGTAAGTCTAGAATCCAAAGAATATGAATAGCGGAATAATTAGATAACTATGGTTATGGAATATGGAAATTCAGAATAAGAATACCATAGTTTCGATATGCTCATGCCACTACCATCACCACTCACTTCCCCACCACTCCAACCTCTCGACCTACCAGCATCCTATGACAATGATGAACCGCGCACCAAGCAAGTTTGCAAACCCAGCCAATGCATACTAGACATCATCAACGGCAAGGCCAGCACCACCTCCCTTCCTCATGATGTCCAAGCCCCACCTCCCATCCTTGAACCCACCATCCTTGAAGCTGATGGAATCACTGAGCAAATTCTTGTGGCAGTTGAGGATAGGTACGAGCTTGATTTTGATGACTGCAAGCTAACCATGCTCGTCGAGCAGGCCAGCACCACAGCCAAAGTGCTCGAGCCTAGCAACCCTGCAGATGCATGTCGCCGCCCAGACTGGCCTCAGTGGGAACGCAGTATCTGCGAAGAGCTTGACATGCTCAACAAGGCTGGTACCTGGGAACTCGTAGATCTACCACCCAGTGCAAATTTAGTAGGGTTGAAATGGGTTTTCCACGCCAAGAAGAATACTGCAGGTAACATCGTATGCTACAAGGCCTGCCTCATTGCCCAAGGCTTCTCACAAGTACCCGGCATCGACTACTTTGACATGTACGCCCCAGTCGCAAAGCTTGCATCTATTTGGCTCACATGAGAAACTTGCTTATAGAGTAAAGAATAGTTGAGGGAAACCCAACAAGAACTTGACTGAAGTTCTTGGGGCGTTGACATTCGAGTATTTATACTACTACAATTGTTTGTACATATTATGATATTGGTCCATGCATATCTATGATGTCATGCTTTGTGTATGATAAGAGAATGTTCTAGAAGGTGCGGTAATTAAATAAGCGATACTAGAATGTTCTAGATCTTGGAGATTAAAAACATGAGATGAACATGTATTAGGTTCTAGACCTATTACATAATGTCACGTGATATGGAAGTGAAATCTGAAAGAGAAGTCACGTGACTTAGATAAGATAAGATGAAAAAGATAGGGGTTAAATTGTGATTGTAATACTACCCCCCTCCTATGGTTCGCATTCCAGGTGAGACCAAATAGGTGGTGCATTCATATAGTTTTCATAAGGATTAAATAATGTCGCGAAGTCCGTTTGTGTTATACGTAGACAATGGGGTGCCACTGGGTTGTTGACGTAGAACTCTCGTACTGCCTCTTTGCATTAGCGAGATGTCCCTTAATTTCCCAAGTGCGACCCTCTTCTTCTTCGCCTTTCCAATGAACCAAAAATTCCAATTTGCGACCCTTCAATTGGGAAGCAACAATATAATCTATTTCAAACTCCTCATGTCCTTCATCGGTAACCAGTACTGGTCCAGGTTTGTACGTAACTTGGCCCGGGAGGCATTCTTTATAGAGTTTAATATGTGAGATGTTAACCACTTGATGTATTTTCATGTGGCGTGGGAGTTTTAGCTTGACAGCATTCGTTCCCACCATCTCCAATACTTTATAGGGGCCCAGCCGCCGTTCCGTAAGTTTTCATGATTGGCAAGTTTCTTGCAAATTAAGGTTCTCTGTTGATAACCAAACTTGGTCACCTTCTTTATATATAGGTGCTTCACTCCTCTTTTTATCTGCTTGGGCCTTCATACGGCTTTGGGCTTTTTCCATGTTTTCTTTAACGTCCGTAAGAGTTTTCATAAAGTTCTTGGCAAATTCCATCGCAGAAGGTGCTTTTATGTTAGATAATGGTTCAATTCCCATGTGTGGTATGTATGAGCGTGTGACTTCGAAGGGTGACTTCTTGGTCGTGGAGTGAATCTTATTGTTACATGAAAATTGCGCCAGCACTAACCATTCAGACCATTCATTTTGTTTCTCGGCTATAAACAACCATAGAAACTATTGAAGATCTCGATTGACTCACTCCGTTTGGCCATCTGTTTGTGGGTGGAAAGCTGTGGACATATGGAGTTCGATCTTTAGCATTTTGCCGAGATCCTTCATGAGCTGTGCCGAGAATTGTGGTCCTCAGTCTGAAATGATTGATTGGGGGAGGCCGTGAACCTTCCATATGTGATCCTGATATAATTTAGCGGTTTCCAATGCTGTGATCATCTTGGTCGTGGGAATGAAACAAGCCTCTTTAGAAAATCTATCTACCACGATGAGGATGCTATCTGTCATACTGTATCCCGTATAATCCAATAAGTACAACTCCATTCCTCCAAACTCATTCCATTCCCGTACATATGAACTCCGGCATGTTCTCACTCAAGACGCAACTCCTGACCTCCAGACTTGTGCCTTAGTTTCTCTCCATTCTCTTTCTCTCATAAAATACTATTGTTCTCTTTCTTATGGTTTAGTTCTGCTCTCAGTACCTCTCTGATCCTGTGCTCGCTGGGGAGCACAGCTCCGGCAACCTCAGCGTTCTGGAGATACTTACAAACCTTTACAACCTCCGTTACTAATCTCCATCCTCTGTCATATATAAACCTCCGGTACTCCTCTGTATTTCCTCAGTTCGAATATCAATCAAGATACACTCTTTTCTCCGTCTGAGCCTTGACAGCTCCACTCTGATCCCTTCCTTGACTTAGCATTCCCAACGCTTCAAGTCGTTTAACTCCGACCCCCTCCGAAATCTGGGACACTTAGACATTGACAAGGGCGCACCACATACAGTGAAGCCAAAGTCCCTTCTGACCTAAGTAACTCCACTTCTTCGGAGTTACCTCCGGAGTTTACCTGGTCTTAACAGTATATTTGAACTCTACTTGTCATAAATCTTAAACCCTCCATGGCTATGCATACTACCAGATCTCACACTCGCGCCTTAGGCACGAATCACCCCCCATCCCCACGATACAACCCACTAAGCTTCTTTGGAAGTAGTCGACAAGGTCCAGAACTCATTGATCAATTCTGTGGATTCTCCGCCAGACACACACCCACATCCATCTCTCAAGGGCGTCCTCCCTCAAAGTCCCCTACTCCTGGAGGCCGCATCATCAAGCTTAATGGAGAAGAAGACGCCAAGGCCTCTTCTCACAGTAGCCGACAATCAACTCAAAGAGTGTCCTTCTTCCAAACTCCGAACACCGGTGATGCTCCAGGAGCTCCGGACTTTCCAGGAGACGACCCTGATAGTGATCCGGATGACAATGGTGATGACCCCGACTTCCATGTAAATGACGAACCAGACAAAGAGACTAATGATGAACACATCCCACGAAACACCCTCGCCCTACTTGCCAACGCCATTAATGGTCTTGCTCATTCCACTTGCTGTCCTCCCTCCGACTCTACCCCACACACCAAAGTCTGAGAACCAGACCAGTTTGACGGAACAGACCCCTGCAAACTCCGGGACTTCTTAGTACAATGCAAACTCAATTTCCAAGATTGCCCTAGAGCGTTTAGCTCTGACTGCGCCAAAGTGACCTTCGCGCAGTCGTACCTCAAGGGCATGGCTCTGGAATGGTTTGAACCGGACCTCCTCCAGATGGAAGATCCAAACCAATGTCCGTTCTGGATGGACAACTACAAGGAGTTTGTCCTGGAACTCCAGGTGAATTTTGGTCCACATGATCCTGTTGGAGATGTGGAGCACCAACTTGATCACTTGTCCATGAAAGAGGGACAACACATCGATAAGTATGTGGTTGAGTTTAATAGGGTTGCTTCGCAAGTCCGTGGATATGGAGAAGGTGCCCTCCGACACCATTTCTATAACGGTCCACCAGACTGCATCAAAGACAAAATATCTTGCATTGGGAAACCTCCGACACTCTCCGAGCTTTGTCACCTCGCTCAGGCAATTGACGCACGCTACTGGGAGCACAAGTCTGAGATTAGCCATCAGACGAAGACTTCCTCCGCCCAACCCTCTTCTTCTAAATCCTCCAAGAAATCATCCACCTCCGCGTCTACCTCTGCCTGTTCCTCCACTTACACCAAGGAGTCTAAGGACTCCAAAGGCAAAGGCGCTACTACCTCTCCGAAACTGGACCTGTTGTTTAAATTAGGGAAAGACAGCAAGCTCACCTCGGAAGAGCGAAAATGCCGCTTCGATAACAAGCTATGTATGTTCTGTGGTTTTGCTGGACATATGGTGTTAAGTTCGAAGAACTTAACAAGTTACATGAGAGTGTAACTCCTGTTGAAGTATAGCGAAGTAACCTCTGTCACTGGTGTGCCCAGTATTCGATGAGCTGGATGCTCAAGGTAGCCACGAGGTGGTCGTCTAGGCAGTCCTAGGTGGAAGAGAGGGAGGGGGGAGAGGAAGCTGAGACTTGCTAGAGGGGATAGCAAGGAACAGCAGAAGATTACACTGGATTGTGTAGGTTCAGGTTAAAGAAGGAATACAGGCGGAGCCCTAATATATATACTTGTAGAGTAGTTTAGGGCAGGTCTGGCTAAATAAGGAAACTAGGATAAGGGCAGGCATAGATGCATAGAGACATGAGAAGGGATGCACGTATGAGATAAGGATCACGAGATTGCATATGAGAGAACGCGATCGAGGAGGCAGTGTTCGAAGAGAAAAGGAAAGAATGCATAGATGCATAGAGACGTGCTGTGACATGAAATGCGAGGCATATGATGAGGTGAGGTTAGTGAGGCTGTGTAGGAACAGCCTCAGGTGGAAAGAGGGTATCGTCGAAGAGGTCGTTCCAGATGGAGTCTGGTATGGTGAACTCTTCTAGGCCGGAAAGGATGTCGTCTTTGAGAGTCCAAGTGGGGTGGTCCTTGGCATTAGTCTCCTGGGTAGTCAGAGGAAAGGAAAAACTGGGGGTGGTTTCACCAATTGTAACATTACCCTCCACGTACGTCTGAAGTACCATCTCAGAATCAAGAACTTCAGTCTCCCTCGTTGATTTTGTAATTGGATAGGTCCCAGGTGATGGGGTCGATGTCATGGAAAGTACACTGCTGCCAGGTGTGCTCGGTGGAGTTGCAGCGATTGCAACGTTGGCAGGGACAACAGTATTGGGGGTGTCCGGGAGCAGGTTGGTGGCAGAAGGGGCAGCGGTAATGGCTGCAGTCGATGCGGATGTGTCTGGGTTGCCGACATTCAAAACATCGAATGGGGACCATGGATATACGGGGGATAGAGGAAGGGAGCTGGGCATGTGAAGTGGGGAGTCCACAGAGGATTGGGGACTACTATCCACGGCTGTAGTTGAGTCTGAGGGAGGGGATCCAGTGGGGGTCTGGTTGATGGGGGATCCATCTGGAATGACGAGGGGTGGAGTGGGGACAGGCTCTGTAGCTGAGCCCAGTGGGGAGGCCAGATGGTGGATTGGTTTGGACGGGAGTCTGGTGGTGAAGAGGACCATACAGGGATGGCGTCTGATGGGTTGACAGGGAGGTAAGGGTCTGGGGAGTGGGGGAATGATGGGGGAAGAGGGTATGGAGGAGGAAGGTCTGGTTGGTGGGGGGTGGGAGAGGGTTCCGACGTCAACTTGGCTTCCAATGATAGGATGAGGTCCTCGATGGCCATTGCCTCATCCAAGACAGGGGGAGTCTCCTGGGGAGGAGTTAGACAATTGATAGTCTGGGACAACGTTAGAGTTGTCAAAGTAGGCAATTCAAGAGCTCTCAGGGAGAGCATAGAGGACTGGGTGTAGGAAAGAGGCGATGATGGATATGGGAAGGATGGAGATGCAGAGGTCGAGGAATGAGTTTCTGATCTCGAGGATTGCTTGTTTGACAGCCATGACGGCCAATGATTCCAGCAAAGAGTGGAAGGGATCAACAAATAAAATAGAGGAACTTGTCAGGCATCTGGTGGCCCAGGGGAGAAGGGCGTGAAGTGTGGTGTATTGGTGATAGAGTCTAGTAAGCCGGATGAGGGAGTTGTCAGAAGAGAAGAGGGGGAGGTGTTCAAGCGCAGTCGTCGCTTCTCTGTTTTCCAAGAGTGCGACATAGATGAGGCAGTGATCAGCGGGGGTGAGGCGAGAGATGTGGGTGGAAAGTGGGACGGAGGGAACAAAGGGGAAGGGCATCGGTCGAGGGGATGATGGTGGTTGGAGTGAAAGAGGTGTTCAGAGTCTGACTGTCTTTTTATACTCCTCCAGGATCTTGTTGGCATTGCCTAAGTTGGTTTCAGGTTCCCACGTTTGTTCGGCAGTGGAATAGCCTTTTCAGTGGACCAGATACTGGTTTGGTCCCGATCTCTTCCAATGGTTGACAATCATTTCCAATTCATATTCCTCGGCTGTTCCAATTAGTTCTGGTGGAGGTCGGAGGAAGTTGGGGCTGTGTTCCAGTGTTTCCCGATAAGACGGAAGAAGAGAGGCATGGAACACATTGTGGATTTTCCACTGTTCAGGAAGATCCAATTGGAAAGCAACTGAGGAGATTACTTGGGAGATGGTGAAGGGGCCAGTGTGTGTCGGTGCTAGTTTTCGGGTCGGAACCTGAAGTTTCAGATTCCGCGAATCTAACCAGACCTTGTCGCCAACCTTCCATGGTTTGAAAGATGAGTGAACCCTTTCTTTCATTCGTTGTTGGGCAAGGGTGTGAGCAGCTTTGGCTTCTTTATGTGCATCCTCAAGGTGGGAGAGCCGTCGCTCGAGTGCGGGGAGGAAGGTGCGGCCAAGGGGGGGATAGGAGCATGGTTTGTATCCCAAAATCAACGAGAAAGGGGATTTCTTGGTGACGGAGTGTATGGCAGTGTTGTGGGAGAACTGTGCGATAGAGAGATATTCCAACCATTTGTGCGGTTGGCCATTGCAGAAGATGTGAAGATATGTCTCTAGTTCTTGGTTATTGTCATATCCCATGCAAACACTAAGTCCATCTCCAGTGCTCCGCACCATTTCCGTCTTTGTATATATGAACTCCAGTGCAATCTCTCGAAAGATGCAACTCCAGACTTCCAGACACTTACCCGTACTACCTTCCGTTTTCTCTCTCTTTCATAAATACTTCCTATCACCCCTATTTAGTATAGCTCCGCCCTTAGTACCTCTCTGATTCTGTGCTCGCCTAGGAGCACAGCTCCGGTTATTTGTCACCTCCGGACCTTTACCAATCCAACTCAATAAACCTATGCCTTTCCATAGTATATAAACTCCTGTAACTCCTGTACTCTCTCCTCAGTTCAAATATTAACTTAGTTCTCACTCCTGACCTCCGACCTTGAGTCTTGATGACTCTCCTCTGCCATCTCCACTTGACTTAGTACTTCGAAAGTACTTATGTAAGTCAATACCGCTCCAAACTCCCTTGTAAATCGGGACCATGAGACTATTGGCAAGGGCACACCACACATGGTGAAGCCAAGTCCCGCCCCCCTCAGTAGCTCCAAGAATCCGGAGTTATGTACACTGGAGTGCATGGATTTAACAGTATATTCAAACTCATACTTGCAATAGTCTCTAACTATACATGGCTACGCGTACCACCAGATCCCAGACTTGTGCCATCAGCGCAACTCGCCCCCCATTTCCACGCTACAATCCTTTGAGCTTCTTTGGAAGCGGTTGACGAGGTCCAGAACTTGTAGACCAATTCCGAAGCTTCTCAGCTCTCCACACTCCCGGTTCTGCTTCGCAAGCACGACCTCCCATTGAGTCCCCTGCTCCGGGAGCGCGCATTGTCGAAGTAGATGAAGATGGGAACACAACCCCCCCAAACAGTCAGGCCTCTAGCCAGAGAGGTAATGACTTCCGAACCCTGAATGACGGTGATGACCTGGGTTTCCCCAGTAATGACTCGCTGGACAATGATCCCGACTTCTCCGGAGATGACAAAGATCAACCAGATGATGGTTCAAATAATGAGCAAATCCCACGAGACACCCTCGCCCTACTCGCCAAGACCATTAACAGCCTAGCACGCTCCACTCGTTGTCCCGCCTCCAACTCTACCCCCTGCATCAAAGTCCGAGAACCGGATCAGTTTGACGGGACCGATCCCCACAAACTCCAAGTTTTCTTGGTGCAATGTGAACTAAACTTCCAAGACCGCCCAAAGGCATTCAGGACAGGACGTGCCAAAGTTACCTTTGCGCAATCTTACCTGAAGGGCATGGCTCTGGAGTGGTTCGAACCAGACCTCCTCCAGTTGGAAGACCCCGACCAATGTCCCCTCTGGATGGATGATTTCAAGGAATTCATCCTGGAACTCCAGGTGAACTTCAGTCCACATGATCCCATCGGAGATGTAGAGCATCAACTCAACCACTTGTCCATGAAAGACGGACAAGACATCAACAAGTACATGGTCGAATTCAATAGGATCGCTTCGCAGGTCCGTGGATACAGAGAAGGTGCCCTCCAGCATCATTTCTACAACAGTCTGCCAGATCAAATCAAGGACAAGATTTCCTGTGTTGGGAAACCCCCAACACTCTCTGAACTCTGGCACCTTGCTCAGGCGATCGACACGCGCTACTGGAAGTGCAAGTTCGAAATCAGTCGCCAGACGAAACCGTCTAACCAAGGATCGATGTCCAAGATGTCTGATAAACCCTCCACTTCCTTGTCCTTCTCCACATGCCCCTCCGGAAACCCCAAGGACTTGAAAGAGTCAAAAGGCAAAGGCACCTCCACCTCCACTCAGAAACCGGACCTGTCGTCCAAGTTAGGAAAAGATGGCAAGCTCACTTCGGAGGAACGAAAGCGCCACTTCGACAACAAGTTGTGCATGTTTTGTGGTCTAGCCAGCCACATGGCCAAAGACTGCCCTAAGTCTACCTTCAAGGCAGCCAAAGGTCGCGCGGCGACAACCACCACTCCAGAAACCAAACCAGAGGTCTCCACCTCAGAGACAAAAAAATAGTCTGCAACCTCTCTGACTCCGCACGGACAGAAGGTTGCGTTGAACCCGCCTGTGCACCCAAGGAGATCTGTCTCAACATGTCCACTCTTTCCGACCCTAAGTCACTTATGCCTTCTGTCACACTTGTATCTTATCCAATCTCTCCTTTTCCCACACTTGTAGACTCAGGATCCTCCAATTGTTTTGTCGATACAGCCTTCGTAAATAAACATAATCTTTCCACCTACCCAGTGCCCCCGCTCCAGCTCCAACTCTTCAATGGAACATCCAACAGCACAATTACCCGAGCCATCAACCTTACTGTCCATTTTCAGACCGGTGATATTACTCCGACGATGTTTTACGTCACTCCACTGGACTCCACCTGCTCCCTTGTTTTGGGACACAACTGGCTCACCTGCCACAATCCGTTGATTGATTGGGTTTCAAGCAGTATCATGTTCCACCCACCTGAACAGAACTTGCCAGCACCTCTGAGCTCTCCTCCGAAGCCTCCGGAATTGTTTCCTCCGGCTGAACCCACCCCCTCCGATTCACTGTGTTTTTCCAATCGCAAGGCTCCGCCTATAGCGATGATCAGTGCTCCAGCATTCGCACTGGCTTGTCAACTAGAAGGCTCCATTCAGTTTAGCCTGCAACTCCACCCCCAGGACACCAACCTATGCTCTGCTACAGTTGCTCCTCCCAAGGAGATCAATCTCTCCGGAGTTCCTCCGGAATATCATGACTTCGCTGATGTCTTCAGTAAGAGTAAAGTCTCAAAGCTTGCTCCACATTGCGAGCATGACCTAAAGATTGACCTCGAGAATGGAGCCTCTCCTCCACTGGGCACTACCTATTCCCTTTCCCCTTCCGAACTCGGCTCCCTCCGTGCGTTCCTCAATGAGCACCTCACTATGGGGTTCATCCGTGTTACGATTGGTGAAACCACCCCCGGTTTTTCCTTTCCTCTGACTACCCAGGAGACTACACCTGAGGACCACCCTGCTTGGACTCTCAAGGATGACATCCTTTCCGGCCTAGAGGAGTTCACCATACCAGACTCTGTCTGGACCGACCTCTTCGAGGACATCCCTTTCCCACCTGAGGCTGTTCCAACACAGCCTCACTAACCTCACCTCATCATGTGCTTCTCACGTGCCACTTGTCTCGTGTCTCTACACGTCGACGCATCCTTCTCCTCTCACATGCCTCGCGTCTTGCATCTCTATGTGTCAACGTGTTCTTCCTCTTTCATCAAACACTGCCTCCTTGACCGCATTCTCCTTATACACGGTCTTGTGATCCTTACCTCATATGCGCGTCCCCTCTCGTGTCACAACGTGTCTCTATGCGTCTCTGCCTGCCCTTATCTCCTATTTCCTTATTTAGCTGGACTGGCCCTAAATGACTCTATGAGTATATATATTAGTACTCCGCCTGTATTCCTTCTTTAACCTGAACCTACACAATCCAGTGTACTCTTCTGTTCCTTGCTATCCCCTCCAGCAAGCCTCCGCTTACTCTCTCCTCATCCTCCCTTCTGCCTAGGACTGCCTAGGCATAATCCATTGCAGCCACCTTTGAGCATCAAGGCTCATCGAGCACCTTCTAGCATCAAGGCTCATCGAGCACCTTCTAGCATCAAGGCTAGTCGAGACCTTTTAGCATCCAGGCTAGTTGAGACCTTCAAGCATCAAGGCTTGTCAAGACCTTTGAGCACTCAGGCTCGTCGAGACACCGGGCACACCAGCAACAGAGGTTGCACCAGTGACAGGGTTCACTACAAGATACTTCAACAGGAGTTACACTCTCGTGTAACTTGTTAAGTTCAAAGAACTTAACAGCTGGAAAGCCGCTTTCATCACCCCCTATGGCCTTTTTGAACCTGCTGTAATGTTCTTCGGAATGTGCAACTCCCCGGCCACATTCCAAGCCTTTATGGACGATCTGTTTGGAGACTATATGGTGGAAGCATGGCTGATCATCTACATGGATGACCTCCTGATCCACTCTGCCGACCCCGCCCTCCACGAGGAACGAACTCGGAAGGTCCTCCAACGCTTCCGGGAACATGAGATGTATCCCAAACTGGAGAAATGCACCTTTGCCACCGAAGAAGTGGAATATCTCGGAATGGTTGTCAACAAGGATGGTATCCAGATGGACCCAGCCAAATTGAAAGCCATCAAAGACTGGCACCACCCTGGCAACGTGAAAGACATTCGGTCTTTCCTTGGATTTTGCAACTTCTACCACAAGTTTATCCCTTCCTTCTCTGATATCACATGACCCCTCCTCAACCTCACAAAAGCCTCTTGTGAGTGGAAATGGGGACCCGATCAGGAGAAGGCCTTACAGAGCCTATCCCCACTCCTCCCCTCGTCATTCCAAATGGGTCCCTCATCGACCAGATCCCCATTGGATCTCCTCCCTCAGACTCAACTACAGCTGTGGATAGAGTCCCCAATCCTCTGTGGACTCCCCACTTTGCATGCCCGGCTCCCTTCCTCTATCCCCCCATATATCCATGGTCCCCATTCGATGCTTTGAATGTCGGCAACCCAGACACATCCGCGCTGACTGCAGCCGCTACCGCTGCCTCTTCTGCCACCAACCCGCTCCTGGACATCCCCAATACCGTTGTCCCCACCGACATTGCAACTGCTGCAACTCCACCGAGCACACCTGGCAGCAGTGTACATTCCACAACATCGACCCCATCACCTGGGACCTATCCAATTACGAAATCAACGAGGGAGACCGAAGTTCTTGATTCTGAGATCCCAGTTTTTCCTTTCCTCTGACTACCCAGGAGACTACTGCCGAGGACCACCCCACTTGGACTCTCAAGGACAACATCCTTTCCGGCCTAGAAGAGTTCGCTATACCAGACTCTGTTTGGGATGACCTCTTCGATGACACCCTTTTCCCTCCTGAGGCTGTTCCTACACAGCCTCATTAACCCCGCCTCATCACATGCCTCATGTCTCACATCGCGATGTGTCTCTATGTGTCTACATGTTCTTTCTCTTTCATCGAACATTGCCTCCTCGATCGCGTTCTCTTACACGCGATCTCGTGATCCTTATCTCATATGCGCGTCCCCATTCGTGTCGCGACGCATCTCTATGCGTCTATGCCTGCCCTTATCCTAGTTTCCTTATTTAGCTGGACTTGCCCTAAACTACTCTATGAGTATATATACTAGGGCTCCGCCTGTATCTCTTTTTTAACCTGAACCTACACAATCCAGTGTAATCTTCTGCTGTTCCTTGCTATCCCCTCTAGCAAGTCTCAGCCTCCTGCTTCCTCATCCCCTCCTCTACCTAGGACAGCCTAGGATCCTTCATCACTGCTACCTTCAAGCATCAAGGCTTGTTGAGACCTTCAAGCATTTAGGCTCGTCGAGATACTGGGTATTGCCTACGATCCAATCATAGAGGGACTATTCAAGATAGTTGATAGTGACAGAGGTCACTTAGTTATACTTCAACAGGAGTTACACTCTCGTGTAACTTGTTAAGTTCGAAGAACTTAACACAAGGTTCAGGTTTATCCTAGTTGGTGCTATTTAGCCCAACCTCCCCCAACCCCACTCATCATCACGAAGCGCATCAACCTTAACGCGCTTCTAGGATCGCAGGAAGAAGAAGACAAGGAACGAAGGATCTCTCCTCCACAACCTCATCCCTCTTCCGCTTTTGCAGCCATTCCCTCTGAAGGGTCATTTCGCAGAATCAGTGGCCCATCTCGAGCTGTTCCTGCTCTTCCCCCTCCTCCCCGTCATCAGACACCCTCCCCCGCACTCTCTCACGCTTCCTCAGAAGGACATCATCCCGCTCCCCCCATACTAGTCCACAGTACATCAGTTGAAGCCAGACACTCTCCTTCCCCCATTGAAGAAGACGAAGTGAAGAAGACGAAGAGGACATCTTCTTTAGAGGATTACCTGACGCACCTCCCCCACCACCGAACCCAGACCCAGATGCACCTGCAAACCCAGACAACGATGACGACAAAGACATGGCTGGAGACAACAAAGCTGCCCTCCCTGAACCGTTCGACGGAAAGCCGTTGGACGCCAACAGATGGCTCAAAGCCATGCTGGGATACTTTTTCCTTCACACAGACAAATACGGAGACAGGGCCAAGTCGTTTATCTTCCTCAACAGAATGAAGGGAGATAGAGGGAAAGCCTTCGCGGAAACGTGGCTTACCCAACTCTTGGACAACACAGTACCTGATGTCAACAAGACCTTCTCAGTTATCAAGGACACTTTCAAAGTTACCTTCTCCCCATATGATGCCGCCATCCAGGCCAGAGTTGATCTCACCTCCCTCCACCAACACAGAAAGGGTGACAAAGCCTTTGGAGATTACATCTCCAACTTCACTGTCCTCTCCGAACGGTCAGGAATCAAAGACCTCAGTGCTCTTACTAAATGGTTCCTATGAGGGTTGGACAAGGACATCGCCACCCATCTCACCCTCTCCAGCATACTCAAGACCATCACCGGGATGCAAGACATCTATACCAAAGCCTCAGAGATTGAAGGAAATTTCAAGCGAATCCACCACTTCCAGAAAGGGCCTAGGCCTGCATATGGAGGAGGTCATGGTCGTCACAACTCCCATGCTATGGATGTGGATCGTCTTACAATCATGCCAGAAGAACGGGCCCGACTCTTTGGGGAAAGGCGTTGTTTTATTTGCCAGAAAGTGGGGTGCACCACTCGTAACCATCCTGGTTACACTTGCAACAAGCCTTCTCCGAAAACCAATCACGGGACCTACACACGTGTGGTCACAACCTCATCCCCCACCCCCCGACAAACCCCTGCCGTATCACAGGACCCCTTGGATGCCTCTCTCAAGGGGCTATTGCACACTGAAGGACGTGACAAGATTCTTAGGATCCTGAAGACAGCCTATGAAGTAGGGCTGGACAAACAGGGAGTGCCTCTAGATGAGGCCAACGATGCTGCCGCAGCAAACGGATGGAACGAGACCATCAACACGCTTACTGCCCATGAGCGCGCTTACTGCCCATGAGCATCCCACACATACCCCTAGCCTCGAAGAGCAGGGAAGACCATTAGAGGATGATACTAGGATTTCCACTGGCGCAGGTGCGCCCTCTGCTTTGCATTTTTAAAGGGAAGGGACGAACCAACGTCATCTCCTTCCATCACAATTGCTCCTGTATTTATCTCTGGATCAAAGAGTAATTCTATTCAGATTCCTCTTTCAATCTGGAGACAGGACGGCAAAATTGTTGGCACTAATGCATTGATTGACAGTGGAGCTACTGGCTGCTTTATCAGCCTTAGCACGGTACGACGCTTGAAGTTACCAATCTTCAAGATGGACATGCCCCTCAAAGTGTGGAATGTCAATGGGTTGCCCAATCAATCAGGGACCATCAAGTTCAAGACCAATGTGGTGCTTGACTACGGAGGGGTGAAAGAGCGGCGACCTCTTCATCCTCAACTGCAGCAAGGACGATGTGATTCTAGGGTTGCCCTGGCTACAGGCTCTGAATCCAGACGTCGATTGGATGGAAGGATGGGTTACGATAACCCCTTCCAAATACAAACAGACAAGTGGCTTCAAACCGGAAGCACTCCAACAACGATACCTGCTACAGTATTTCGGCCTTGACAAAGAAGAGCATATCCAGAGAGAGCTCTATGACGTGTTTCGTCAATGGACACCTATCCAGAGGGCTAGGTTCTTCAACTCAACTGGCGACGTACCAGAATTTGTGGTGCAACGGACAACAATGTCCACAGTTATCGCCCAACAGACAGAGAAAACAGAGGTTTCTCTCCCTACAGCTTTTCAGGCGTTTGCCGATGTCTTTGACAAGAAAGACATCACCAAGCTACTCCCTTCGCAGCCCTACGACCACGTTATCGAACTCAAAGACTCATTCATTCCCAAACGAGCCAAGAGTTATCCATTGAACCCTGCAGAACAAGTTGCTTGCAAGGAGTTCATTGATGAACATCTCAAAACGGACAAGATCATCCCCTCCAAATCCCCTCAGGCCTCCCCATTCTTCTTTGTCCAGAAGAAGGATGGAAAGCAGCTTCGCCCTTGCCAAGACTACCGATATCTCAACTCCCACACGATCAAGAACGCTTATCCCCTTCCTCTCATCTCCGACCTCGTTGATAAATTGAAGGGATCCTCCATCTTCATGAAAGTTGATGTACAATGGGGATATAACAACATCTTGATCAAACCCAAGGATCGCTGGAGTTATGATTGGTGAAACCACCCCTGGTTTTTCCTTTCCTCTGACTACCCAGGAGACTACACCCGAGGACTACCCTGCTTGGACTCTCAAGGACGACATCCTTTCCGGCCTAGAGGAGTTCACCATACCAGACTCTGTCTGGACCGACCTCTTCGAGGACATCCCTTTCCCACCTGAGGCTGTTCCAACACAGCCTTACTAACCTTGTCTCATCACGTGCTTCTCATGTGCCACGCATCTTGTGTCTCTATGCGTCGATACATCCTTCTCCTCCCATGTGCCTCATGTCTTGCGTCTCTATGCGTCGACGCATTGTTCCTCTTTCATCGAACACTGCCTCCTTGACCACATTCTCCTTATATGCGGTCTTGTGATCCTTAACTCATACGCACATCCCCTCTCGTGTCGCGACGTGTCTCTACGTGTCTCTGCCTGCTCTTATCTCCTATTTCCTTATTTAGCTGGACAGGCCCTAAACCACTCTACAAGTATATATATTAGGGCTCTACCTGTATTCCTTCTTGAACCTGAACCTACACAATCCAGTGTACTCTTCTGTCCCTTGCTATCCCCTCCAGCAAGCCTCCGCTTACTCTCTCCTCATCCTCCCTTCTGCCTAGGACCGCCTAGGCATAATCCATCGCGGCCACCTTTGAGCATCAAGGCTCATCGAGCACCTTCTAGCATCAAGGTTAGTCGAGACCTTCTAGCATCCAGGCTAGTTGAGATCTTCAAGCATCAAGGCTTGTCGAGACCTTCGAGCACTCAGGCTCATCGAGACACTGGGCACACCAGCAACAGAGGTTGCACCAGTGACAGGGTTCACTACAAGATACTTCAACAGGAGTTACACTCTCGTGTAACTTGTTAAGTTCAAAGAACTTAACAAAAGGTTCAGG